>JAECUM010094317.1:0-67659 GCA_016617855.1 Megalonaias nervosa | reverse complement strand
ATATATATGTATGTATGTATGTATGTATGTATGTATGTATATATACGGTTTGTAACCATAGTTAATGTTATATTCACAATAATCGAAATTGTTGTTGGAGCAACAAATTTACCGTTAAAAAAAGTCGAGTAATATCCTTTTTGGAACATAATCAAGTTTATAAATGCAAAGAAAAGTAGCAGACCTTCCAAATCAGATTACTGGGGAAATAAAAGAAGTTTAAGACATATATGTAATCAGCTCACCCAGATTACGCAAGATATGGATTGATTTCAAATTTTGCCAGGCTGGCATCAAGCATACAAATCGTCAGCCCAGAACTGAATGCAATAAATATATCAGTCCATCTGATATGAACACAAAGAATTTACAGTCAATAAGTTTGGGTATTTAATCAGTTATACATATAATAATCGTGATATGGAACTAAAATATCCGGACTGAATAAATGAATTTTGCAAATGGAAGATACTCTTTAGAACCATTAAAAAAAACTCGTAATTCTCGCAACGATTGCAACAGTATCCGGACGCTTTGTTATAAAATTCATAGAATATTTTATAGAAGACCAATATGGAAAGAAAGACAAACAGCTGGTAGGCGACATTATAAATGTAATTCAAAAGTTGAAACTCAACTTGAATTGGCAGCTTACTGACTAGTCTTCTATCTTAAATGACTTTCCTCTGGAATGGGGTTTGTTTCTCACGTTCTCAGGTTCGCGCATGGATATGTAAGCGTATGATGTAAGTAAAAAATTATTGGGATTAGAAGACTTTGACCCACATCAGTAACAAAAGTCGCTATAACAAAACTACTATAAAATAAGGATCTGAGCTTTTTCCACTTTAGCATATAATGAGAATGGAATAGAAAGGCTTGGCCACCATATCGCCAAAAGGATGTTTAAACATTACGTTCTTATAATAGACAAGAACGGATTAAACCCAAGTATGCCAGTATGATTATGTTTTACAGTAAATTTGTAGACCTATTTAAAGGTTTATGTATAAAAATGCGAATAATTAAGAAAATGTGCGCCACAAAATTATATCAATTTCTTTTCCTGAGCGTTTGCTTGTTCGTTCATTTTATTAATTAATACAGTTTAAACGAAGTGTCTGTACTTATAAAACAAACAAATAATTTAATTCTTAGCTGGACAAAAATGGGAAGGATTTATAGATGGTCCACGCACTCCCCGTTGAGTACTTTTGTACGTTTTAGAGGAAAGAGTTTTTATTTGTTGTAAATATGAACACATAAACACAGACCGAAGTGCTATAATATGCTATGCTGTTCTTCTAAACGCTCATATTTATTTATACACGCGCTTTCATTCATATTCGTTGAACACCAATGATAACACTTTTGTTGAGAGAGAGAGAGAGAGAGAGAGAGAGAGAGAGAGAGAGAGAGAGAGAGAGAACATGTAAGTCATTTCTGTTAAAATTTATTCTCAAGTTCAGCGCATACAGTTTGCAAAAAGCCAAATGTTTTATTTTTATCGGATCGGTTCATATATGACGAACACGACTTTGCATAACAAACCTAGCGTATGAGCGGAAATCTATATATAATACTCCATAGGAAATCACACAACAACGTAATCAAAATATTATATACTGACAAGTACCCCATGCAAACTGATGTCAATTGTTAAGTGTACATTGACATTTGCACAAAGAATGATTGCAAAATGTTGAAGTGCTGACGCGGTTTATTTGTATATGATATATAGGGGTAGACATCAAGGTATGGCATGGCACTACTGTTATCTTAATAACATTGTTTCATAGTTTCGTGGCTATGTTCCGAAATTAAATCGACGAAATACGAAGTTACAATTCCACGATAGAACAATTCGAAGTTGTGACAATATGAAGTCACGACCTAAAGAGGAGCAGTTGCAAAGAAGTGAAGCTTTAGTTGAATATCTGAAGATTCCTTTCCTCGGGCTGTTCGTTCTGGTTAGAGCACTTCCAATCTCATTATCGACTCTGTTTGAAATAATAATCTTGCATCTTTGGTTATTATAATTGGTCACAAATGGAAGATGGTGCTGCTACAAAATAGCAAGAGACGTACCTTGGTAACATTAAACAATTTGTTGTTTTCTAACCACGTATCCAAGTCTTATTCAAACTTGTTTCTCTAACTTTCGGTCATGAAATCATTCATTATTTTCTGCAACACTCGTTGTGGTTCGAGATGCCTACAGGTGTAAATTTCCACACTAAATAATCATTAAAGCGTGTGATTAATTTTCGTAAATTAGTAGATTAGTATCCCAGATACAGACATGTGATGGGACAAACTAAACAAATAAACGACGAGATGATGAAATCCAACGAAGAATGGTTACAGGAGATACAATCATATATTGTAGGTTTGGGTGGTTCACCCCATCTTAGATTTGTTGTCAAAATAATTTTTTTGGCGAACATTATACCAGTATTCCCCATTTCAAAGAATACCAAGTCTATCAGACAGTTATTCATCTTCGCACATTCGTACATAGTCATTCTATTTCTGTGATTACTTTGTTTTTCACAAAACAATTAGTACTGTAGAAGTGTTTGAATATCGTATTAATAGCTTTGTCTTAACCAGAAAACCCAAACAGAAACAAATTGCACGATCGGAATAGATATATCAAGAACAATACAAATATAATCAAATTACCAAATAATGAATAACATTCTTTTTGAACGCTGTAAACAAAACTTAACTCTGAAATTGTGGTTACTTTGTGCCATTTTGTTTGAACCATTTTCGTTGACTCAGAGCCTTTATACAAACACATGAAGGGTATTTTAAACCTGATCATTAATAATACCGAAACTTGCATCCGTCTTCTTCAGGACATCTAGTATCCGTACGCGTCTGGAATGGATAATTGAATGAACGGATTAATCGACCAGCAAGCAAGTCATTGAAATCAATCCATTAAGCAATAATTTGAACAGGTGGAAGTGCAGTCAATGTGGTATTGATAACGCTTAGAGCGAAATGTCATCCATAATGTAGGCAATAAAAATTATGTTATGAACGTCTTATAACTCCCTTTCAAACGAATAAATAAAAAAATAATAAGGAAAGAATTCGATATAATCCGATAAATCATATTAGGTACAGCTGCTTAGAATTTTAATTGCCATGTTTCTTGTTAACGCTCTTAAGTGCTATAAAATAAGCTATCATAGACCAGAATACCATGTTTTGTGAAATCTGAACTTGAGACAATATTGGGGTCGATGCCCAATAGTACCATCAAGCACTAACTTGGCTAATGTTTTAATTGTCCTTTCCCGTTGTGGTCATGCTGTAAGTGGGAGTTTTCCCTGATATATATATATATATATATATATATATATATATATATATATATATACACCGTCACACAAGAACGTCTTCCAACATCAGAGGAAAATATTTACAGGTTTTATATAATAGGTTGTACACGTTGCTAAATTGCTCAAGTCGAAGTGTGCCTCGTCTTCTAAACGAGCCACAGTTTATCTGCTTACATTGTGTATGTAGGAAAACATTTCTGCTTTTTCTTCTTTCTTACCTGATCGATTCATTTCCGTTTTGTTCTTTTTGTTCTTGTTCTTGTTCTTCTTCGTCTTGTTGTTGTTATTGTTGTTGTTGTTCTTGTTGCTATTCTTCTTTCGTCCTCTTCTTCTTCTTCTTCTTCTTCTTCTTCTTATTATTATTATTATTATTATTATTACTATTATTATTATCATTATTATTATCGAACAATATACTTCTCGGGGATATTATCTTTCAATATAATTTCAGCATTCATTCTGGGTAGAGCACTGACTTTGGTTTATTGCTCATAAGGAAAATTAGAGTTTTGAAATAGAACGTGCGACTAAGTGGTTCAATTTTTCAATGATCAATCATTATGTGTTTGGTATTGGACAATTTATGTAATGTATGTCATGTTAACATTCAGTTAGCTCTATACGATTATTATTGCTAGCTCTGAGTAAAGAACGGATACTTAGGAGGTGTTATTGTTATTTTGAAGGTGTTATTGTTTCCAAATGAGCTAGCACAACTTGTAATGTATCAAAATGAATACAGAAAGTTCGCCGGAGTCTTGTACCACTATATAATATTTATGAGAAAAGAGGAAAGTCAGAAAGTAAATCCTGTTGTCGAATTCTTACAGGTTTTAATGTCTGATCAGTTTAATCTAATATCATTCATGATTGAGTGCAACCACTTAGACAGGGATTACACCATTTACAGTGCCATGTCTGTACATATAAAGATTATAATATAAGTTATTTAATATTTTACATAAAATAAGCTATGCAATGACTGGGTGAGTACCAAATGATATGATATGGACTTGACAAGGAAACAAAGCTACAATGCGAATCTGACATTTCTGCAGTTTTAATAGTAAATTTCAAAGAAAAACGTTGTCATGAAACTTAGCCGAACGTTACTTATTATTTACAAGGCAAGTATAGTTTGGTTACGTATCCGCAATAAATTCTTGTAATAAACTGATACAGTTCCGTTAAATTAATATAAACCAACGTAGAATAATTGCAATGTATAATATAAATTTATCGTTTCCGATTTTTGTAGCACACTGTTTAGCATGGTCGTTAAAATATGGTCTCGTAAGAGAACAAGTTTTTTATGTTAAATTATATATAATGTTTTGTTAGTCTACACCCCAACAGGTTTATCGATATATGACCGTATGAAGGCTTGGATGAACCCTTCCATATTACTGTACTGTTCTCGGTCAGATTTACAGAAGTCACAAAAGCTCAGAGGCTGATGTACCGGACTCTTAACCAGAGAAATGTAGGTTCAAATCCTTCCTAAACTGTTCTGTAACAGTAACCGGCATCCGCCTCTTGTTAAGATAATATATTTCTTAGATTTATATTACTTTTCGGGTTTTGAAGCGATATCATATGCAAATAATTCAATTAATCAAAACGTATATGTAAGAAACAATGAGTCAAACGCTCGATTGCATTATATATATGTGTGTGTGTGTGTGTGTGTGTGTGTGTGTTTGTGTGTGTGTGTGTGTGAAGCCGAATACTTACTTGCAGGATATTGAATTGCTTGCATCCATGAAACATAATTTACATAATTGTGCTGAATTTGTCTCTCTAGGTTCTAAATCAGCTGTAGAGTGGTATATTGGACGTTAAAAATGAATATACTCACCTTTTGCTTTATGTATCTCACAACGCACTCGACACCCTTGTGGGAAATAAGCAAAGCACGTTGTAAACATATTCATATCTGACATAAGCATTATCTTCAACACATACAAGTATTGCTTCGGATGTGAAGATAAAGAGTTAGAAAAGAGCAATCAATCAATCAATAAATCAATCAATCAATCAATCAATCAATCAATCAATCAATCAATCAATCAATCACATTATTATAAATGCAAGGTCAACTCTGAGACAAAATTATATATATATATATATATATATATATATATCACTTCATTTTTTAACAATATCATTTCCTGATTTAATTGAACTATCAATATGTGCATTAATACATGCATCGGTTACTCAAGTTTTATTTTTGTATTTTCAAAGATACGCACATTTTCTTAAAAATGGTTTTCATATTATTTGAAATTAAGAGTGGATATCGTAAGACATGATAGCATTTATAGTAGCATGTCCACCGCACTGGAAAAGATAATGCACAAGTTTGAAAAGACACGGCACCACTTTCGTGTAATTTTTGCATGTAATATGGTTTATATTGGGAAAAAAATAACCTATGCATAAACGACATAATGGTTACTATTTAATTTACATGGATGGGGTATATACTGGCAATGCATTTTGCTAATAAAGGATATTTTAACAATTATATATATATATATATATATATATATATATATATATATATATATATATATATATATATATATATATATATGAGAATTAAACAAAGAACTATGTGAGATATAATGATGAAGATTAAATCGTGAAAGTTATAATTTAGTATATATAAGCAATAACAACATTTATCTTATGACGAAACACAAACTCCAGAATATCCTACCGGCAAGGTAGTACTGTGATCCAGCTGATAATCCCAGAGGGCATAATACAAATTTATTTGTCTTCAAAAACACTTCCATTCCAATTGTCAGGGCCGAAGAAGACCAAAAAACAAACTAATGGCATTTGAGAGGGGTGATTACATCTTTTTCCACAAGTATATTATTTCCTTTTTATTGCACCTTTCTGAATTGCAATTATTATTTTGCAAATAATTATTGTTGTATGGATTTAGGTGAAGTTTAAGACAAAACAAACGTTTCCCACTTTAAACATGACACAGAGGTCTATACAGCTGGATGCCGTATGTCAGTGAGATAATTGTCTCCACTGTATCACAATACATTGAATTACTAATACATTATAAAATAAACAACACCAACACGTAGAATGTGTGACTGGTTTCGCTTTATTTTTTCATCAGACTGAATTCAAACTGAATTCAATCTCATTGCTTACGTCATTAAATATATTCTGTTTCTAAGTGATCAATAACATAAACAATATGACATAAACAAGATGACGTCATACTTACATTTGTAACCTAATTGTTTTATTCTTTAACGAATAGTTGACATAGCAATATGCATATACAGCACAGATTAATGATATTTTAATACATAAAAATACATAAAACTGAATCTTAAAGATACATACATCTCTATTCAAAACTACCTCAAAAACGTTTATGAATAAAAAGAGATAAACAGTTTTATTAATATTTTTATTTTTATTATGTATAATGCACATTTCATATAATATATATATATATATATATATATATATATATATATATATATATATATATATATATATATATATATATATATATATATATATGTTAAGAGTATATATAGTATATATATATATATATATATATATATATATATATATCCTGATATATTATTGACGAATGTTCACTACTTTAAAAAAATGACGAACGTTCACTTTTTTTTTAAAAATGACGAATATTCACTATTTAAAAAAATACATTGTATTACAATATTCTAGGTAAAAGAGCGACATCACGTATTTAGTGGACGTCACACATCCAGTCATCAACTACCTTGCTTCTGATTGGTCAGTTCCTTACAACGAACATTCTGAACATGCATATTTAATGCACCAAATGACACATATTTCATAAATCTATTCTCTGTGTCACATCGTACCATCATTCACAGCATCCTATCTCGCTTTCCCTATCAAATAAATTGATGTCTTTGCACACTATACAACAGCACGAACACACTTTTACACCCTTGTCTCATTAATGCTTTCCCTAAAACACCAGGCCCAATTAAACCACCATTACATATCTCGACGACATAGCCCTAGAATATAATTTATATCGCACCAACCTCAAATCACTCCATCATGCATCCCTCTTTTGTGCAGGATAAAAACAATGAATTTCATGACACATCTGGCCCCACCACCAACGCCCTAAATTCCTTCAGTGTCTTTTCTTTCAGTCCAGAAATCCGAACACTCCTGAGCCCATAACACACACCTTCTAACACCATCCACCACAATGCAAGAAGTTCGTTTCACATCACATTATGCCTAACAGCTCCAATATTAAGGCCTGTATCTTATGAATTCATTCATAAAACACCATACCTAGAGCTTATACGCTCCAATCTCTTCTTCCTTAATCGAGTAATTTGTTTACTACTGCGTGTGTGTGTGTGTGTGTGTGTGTGTGTGTGTGTGTGTGTGTGTGTGTGTGTGTGTGTGTGTGTGTGTGTGTGTGTGTGTGTGTGATTTGGATTTTAACGTAGCTTTAACAATTTTTCAGTCATATCGCTACGATGTCTGCAGTGTGGCAGTTTATAGTGATGTATAGCACTGGGGCATCATGCCGCAGACATGTAGCATGATGTCCCACCCAGTCACATTATCCTGACACCAGGCCGACCAGTCCTAACACTAACCTCTAAATGCTGAGCGCCAAGCGAGGCAGCTGTTAGTACCACTTTGTTTAAGTCTTTGGTATGACTCGGCCGGGGATCGAACCCACGACCTCCCGCATCCGAGGAGGACGCTCTAACCACTAGGCCACCGGAGCGGTTTGTTCACTACTAATATTAGTAGTTCACTACTAATACCCACTATTCAAAATGAGGGAGGTCTTATCTATGTGTTTGCAAGTTAATCATCTGCTGCTTTGTTGCAAATGTACTTCGCCATTATCATGAATAACTTGAGAAAGCTATACTATATTATGTATGACTATGTGCACAAACCCAGTGATACACACACAGAGTGGCAGGAGAAGGATGTTTCGATTATCGATAGAACAAGAAACTGCATCGATAATAAACGTATGATAACTAATGGTTCGTGATGTGAACGAACATTTCAGATTATAAGTATTTTACTCAAGAGAAAGATCTTTAATCATCTAAAATATTATGTCTTCGTGTGTATTTTATATTGTTATATCTTTATCTGACCTGACAAAAAGCCTATTCAATCTACATCCTATTAACACTAGATCAATGAACAACTCAGCTAAGATATATAAAAGTTCACCTAATCTTCGTTTGTGTGCTTGTAAATGTTTTAACCTTGTTGATAACTTTGAATGTTTTAGATATGAGGCTGACCTACATCCAGGATCTATGATTCTGTCTTAGCTTTTCATAGCAATGTTGTTTACTTGAAAAATCATTCATTTTGTCGTAACATCCGATAGGAATCAGTCGTCTTGCTGTGTTCAGGTTTTAGTTCGGGTGGATTTATATATTAAATTGTTAACTGGAAATACATAGTGCAAAACAATATTCCTAGACTAAACTATTGATTTTGGAATTATGGTGAATTCAGCCAATGACATTTTAGATTATACTATTTTGATATATCTATTACGATTGTATGGTTTTAAAGTAAGTAACAGCCAAGAGAGAAAGCCAACAAGGTTTGTAAAATGCAACAAAATAATTTATTTCCTTAGAATAAAAAGAGAAACTTTAAAATAGACTTGAAGTATTGTGAATTAAATATCAAAATCCTTAAAAGTCTTATAAAAAGTCCAAATGCATATGTGCCACCTGGATGCCATTGGTATTTCAAAAACGTTCCAATATTAAATTTGTTGATATGCCTGTAGTCTCGCATGTCCAAATGTGTCATTGGTCTAGATTGTGGTGATATACTTAATTCTTCTGATGTATGACAACAATATAATCCAAACGTCCTTGTGTGAATTCACTATAATTCCAAGTTAATATTTCTGTCCAAGAACATTATAGACGAGCACTTTGTGTTTTCAGTGAATAACAATTTGAATAAATAATTCCACCCAAATGAAAATTTGATCACAACAATAAGACTGATTATGATTCAAATTGTTAAAACAGGAATGAGTAATTTTCAGTAAATAACATTATATAAAATTTAGACACAAGTATAGATCCAAGATGAGGGCCATTACAAAATATTCTATGTTGCCAACAAGATGATGTCATGTACTAAAATCATAATAAAGAAAATGTCAAATATCACACAGACCAGGTTAATCCATTGGGGAATACCATTGTCCTAGACTCAGATTAAGATAAACATGTTTACCTCCATTAATAAAGATCCTAATATTTAATCTATGCCCACAGAAAAAATATTAGGCATTTACTATGTTGTTTACAAGATCAATGTCCCTAATCAAACACACAGTGAAATATATTGTGGACTAGGGACAATTACAAAAGGTAATTATAAATAATATGCAATCATGAAGAAAATGCTCACACACAATGTAATTTCAATATACAAAACAACAAGAAAATATTGTGAACACATCTCCACATTCCAGCCATTGGCACGTTAGCACGTTCTAGACTACAATCATATCAGCACATTTACTATTGGGATGCATTTCGAACATTACTGGAATTCAGTTGGAACTTCATACGTGACGACTTGTAAATTAATTCACAAGGTCTGTAGCAATATATATATATATATATAGGTATATATATATATATATATATATAGGCAGTATATATATATATATATATGTTATATATATATATATGTTGCTATATATATATATATATATACGGATGTATTGCATGAATATAAGAATTTATCATTCTCACTGCGTCATCAAATTCAGCAGACGACCTTTTTACGAGATACGAAATTTATTTTGCAATTTAATCTGAGGTATGGAAAGATCCCACTCAGACACCCCCAAACTTCCACACAGACACACCCACATAACCTCAATAGATTTATAAAATAAGAGTATTAAATATCTAGTTATGGTAAGCATCTTTGCAAAGTTCTAGGCCAGAAATAAGAATTTTAATTTCACTCACAATTTAAATTCGTAATTTATTTTGAAGATCTAATTCTTTGCGATGGAATGTTGAACAGAAAATAATATGCACATGTTATTATTAGAAGTCATCCCAACTTTGTCAAAAAGTTATTTCTTCAGCATATTAAATGTAGTTACTAAACCAAAGTGTATTCATCAAATATATTTCTATATGATAAGTATGCATTTTAAAAAGTCAGCCGAATTACGCACGACGTGCTCTGACTTGTGTGGTAATGTCGGAGGCATCATACATTAATAACATCATCAATATGGCGTTATACTAGTCAAATCCACCTAGATCTCCTCTTCCACTGTGAAATTATGTTGACTGGACTGTCATTGTCCAGACTGGCAGTATGCAAATAAACAGAAGAGGTACAATTTGTGAATATGAATGATTTTATACGGCCATGTTGTTACGTGTCTAGGCTCGTACAACAGTAACAAGAAAAGAGTGAAGACAAGAAGCTCTGTAAAATTTAAGAAAATAATTTATGTCCCTAGAAAAACAAGGTAAAATGAGAAAAAGGACTTTCGGTTTACGAATCAAATCCTAAATTAGTCCAAGAATTAAAAATATAAATCCTATCAATAAAAAGTCCTAAGTGAATCACAGTTCAAATCTAGATAATATTGAAGATGGAAAGCGATGACGTCTTCGATAGTCCATTTTGTTCTGATGTGTCAACAGTTCTTTATTGAATCACAGAATATAATATTCCAGCTTAGAATTCCTAAAGAATATCGATAATATATACATATATATATATATATATATATATATATATATATATATATATATATATATATATATATATATATATATATACTCTATATATATATATATCTCTATACCTACTCGAATATATATATTTCCAGCGAATAAATTACTAATTCCAAAAAAGAAAAACTCAACTCAAACTGGTCACAACAAAATACCTTTGAGCTTCAAATGTTTAAAGGCCAACTGGCTAATTCTTCTTATAACATGAGTTATAAGATTATCTAAAACGCAAAACAGATTCCCGTATGAGGGTCACGTGGTCATCTTTCCAGAATAACGTAGAAACATTTACGTGCCTAACAGCACGTACTCTAGTATGGTCTTAGCGAAAGTCAATCGTTCTTACGCAGGAAATATTTAGTAGAACTCTATCTGATTTCTAAATCATGGTCTGAAATTAGATACAATGTTTCAACAACTGGTGGTTTATCAGGTCAAACAGAACTGAATTGAATTTCTAGAAATATTATCAAATCCAGCAGACAAAATTATCATTCCAATAACATGTAATGGAATAAAATAAAAATTAAAACTAACAAACAAACAATTTAATTACATATATATAACACTTCCCACCATAACAGAAAAAGAAAGAGTTCTATAAAAAAAGCTTTCCTTTTGCTATAGACTAATTGTATATGAGTTTAAAAAAAACTTAAGAAGAAACCTTATGAATTACACAAAGTGTACATGAAATAATATTTCTATATACGGGAAAGTGAATCTGCTATTAAATTGTCTTTTCCCTTGATGTGCCTGATGTCAATATTATATTCCTGTAATCATAAACTCCACCTTAATAATCTCTGATTTTTGTTTTTCATCTTGCTGATGAATGTAAGGTGTTGTGATCACTAAATACTAAAATCTAGGAAGGAGCTGAACTAATGTAAACTTCGAAATGTTGTAATGCAATATCAAAGCCAAACATTCCTTCTCAATTGTTGAATAATTTCTTTGGTGCTTATTTAATTTCTTAGAAAAATAACACACTGGATGATCAACACCATTTTTATCTTCTTGAATCAATACTGCTCCAACCCCATCATCACTTGCGCCAACAGATAGTTTAAATGATAGACTGAAATTTGGAGCTGTAAGAACTGGTGCACTCTGAAGCATGGGCTTTAAGTTATCAAAAGTATCCTGACATTTTTCAGTCCAAAGAAACTTGTTTTTCTTGCTCAATAAATTTGTTAGGGGTTCAGAAATTATGGAAAAAGTGGAAAAGAATTTCCGTTAGTATCCAGCCATACCTAAATTTCGCATCAGTTGCTTTTTACTGACAGGCACAGGGAATTCAGAGATAGCCTTGACTTTAGCATCTATAGGTTTAACTTGTCCATGTCCCACAATATGTCCTAGAAATGTTACACAAGCACGGCAAAACTCACTTTTGGATAAATTGATTGTCAAACTTGCATCAGTGAGTCTGTCAAAGAATTTCCGAATTATTGCTAAATGTTCTTTCCAGGTGTCGTTGTAGATGATGACATCATTGACGTAAACATCACAATTATCTAGACCAGAGGTAATCATATTCATTAAACGTTGAAAGGTACTTGGGGAACCCTTCATCCCAAACGGCATCACTTTATATTAATAAAGTCCATCTGGAGTTACAAATGCAGAAATTTCCTTTGGCCTTTCCGTTAGTGTAATTTGCCAAAATCCTTTCAGAAGGTCAAATTTGGTGACATACTTGGCATTTCCAATTTTATCAATGTAATCATCGATTCTTGTAATGGAAATGAATATGTTTTAGTCAAACTTTTCACACTCCTATAATCTGTGCACATTCTGAAAGTTTTATCTGGTTTCGGAACAAGTATACATGGTGAACTCCAGTCACTTTTACTAACCTCTATGAAATCATTCTCCAGCAAATATTGACTTTACTTTTTCAAGTATTCCTGTTTGAGACGGTTCATTCTGTATGGGTGTTGTTTCACAGGTTTGGAATTTACAATTTCAACGTCATGAAAAATTTTGTTTCTTCTTGTAGGAACAGCTGGAAATAAGTGCTCATATTCAAATAATAACTGTTTAAGTTCATTCTTTTCTTGTTGTTGCAAATGAGAAAGCATTTGGTCCAGATTATTCATAATTTCTGAATTCCGAAGATTTGTCTCTCCAAAACTGAGAGAGACCGATTGCATTCCTTCACTTACATACTCAGTGAGTGGGACAGGTACAACTAAATTAATTGCATGATTTACCTAGCTATCTCTCTCAATATACTCTTTTAATATGTTAAGGTAGCAAAGTTCGTTTTGTTTTCGCCTCTCAGGAGTATTTATGATGTAATTTAAATCAATTACTTTCTTTTGAACCGTGTAGGGACCATACTATTATATCTGAAGAGGATTTTGTGGTTTGGATAAAGAGCCAAAACGCTATCACCAGACTGAAAACTCCTTTCCATTTTGTTTTTATCATACCTTAATTTTATTTTTGACTGAGTAGAGTGCAGATTTGCTCTTGAACCTCACAAGCCTATGACGACTTATAATTAAAATTGGAAACATAATCTAGAAGATTAAGTTCAGTATCTTCATTAGAAAGACGTTTCTCTTTCAACAACGTCAATGGTCCATGCACAGTGGGTCCAACAACAGTTCAAAGGGACTGAATCCTAAAGATTCTTGAATTTGATTCTCGAACAGCAAACAACAGTAAATGAATGCCTTCATCCCAATCTTTACCCGTATCAAAACAATATGATCGAATCTTATTTTGCAAAGTCTGATGAAATCTTTCTAAAGCCCATTGGCTCTCAGGGTGATAGGCAGAATATTCGAATTGTTGGATGCCTAATTCGTGCACAACTTGCTGAAAAAGTCCAGACATAAAATTTGACCCTTGATCAGATTGGACAGATTTGGGAAGGCCAAATTGAACAAAAAAAAATTTTTGAAAGCTTTTACTATTGGTTTAGCGTTATTATAACTCAAAGGAATCACCTCTGGGAATCTAGCTGACGCTCTCATAATGATCAACAAATATTGGTTGGCTGACTTGGTCTTAGGTAAGGGACCAACACAATCTGCAAATATTCTACTAATAGGTTCGTCAAACGCAGGAATAGGTTGCAGATGAGCCTTAGGTATCTTCTGATTGGGTTTTCCTACCATTTGACAAGTATGAGAGGATCTGTAGTATTTACAAACATCACTTTTAATTTTTGGCCAATAGAAGTGATTCAAGATCTTGTGATCAGTCTTATTAATCCCTAAATGACCAGCCAGAGGAGTTTTATGGGCCAGACTAAGTATTTCCTGTCTGTAAGAGTTTGGAACTACAATTTGATAGTACACTGACCACTCGTCAACAGCAGGTACCTCGGGAGGTCTCCATTTTCTCATAAGAATTCCAGTTTTAATGAAATAACAGACAGGTACTTCAGTGGCTTCAGTTTCACTAATGGCCCTTTGAAACAAACAGGAGATCTCAGGATCTTGTTCCTATTCGATGACAAGTGATTGTCGTTTGTCACCATGATTAGAAAAAAGAGAATGAGTCGTTAAAAGAGGATCACTGTGATAAATACCTTTTGATGGATCCAAACAAAGAGTGAAAGTGACCTTATCAAAAGCCTGACCAATACATGTGTCAGCTAAACGAATACTTTCCTTATCAAAATCATTCTCAAGAGCTTTCCTTGCCATAGCTCTAGTAACTGCACAAGCTGGGTATAAATCGGGTATTCTTTTTCAATAGGATCAACTTTCTGATCCAAGGAAGACTTGTCAGTTACAAGTGGATTAACCACAACCTTGTCTCCAGCTAGGTCATTGCCTAGTAACAAATGAATACCCTCAATTGGCAAAGTAGACACTATACCGACTGTCACGGGTCCTGAAACTAAGTCTGATGACAAATTTACAGAACGGAGAGAAAATTACCAGAGCCGCACTCTACTCCTTGAATAAGAACAGTCACATTAGAGGAAAAATTCTCAGAAAAAGGCAAAGTACCTGATAATAAAAGACTCTGAGAAACTCCTGTGTCTCTTAAAATTTTAATAATGATAGGATTGGCCAAGTAAGCCAAGAGTGATATAGAACCCTTCGACATGAATGGTTCATAATTTTCCAGAATAAAAGAAGACTTGTGTTTATAAGACCCAAGAAATGTATTGCTTTCAATACATGACCGTGAACTTGACCTGTTAGATGTAAGACCTTTTGGGATAGGTCTGTCTTGATTCTGATGCTTATTTTTCAATTTGAAGCAATCAGAAATGACGTGTTATTTTTTTTGCAATAGGTACACGTAGGAAGAGAGAAGGATTTTTGATCAAGCTTATCAGATTTAGAAGGGCTCGTATTAGGTTGAAATACCCGTCTTGTTAGAAGAGTGTGAGTGGAATACTTTCCTACAAAAGGATCTTTATGTGCTAAAAAATACACGTCAGTATCATGAGCAGCATTTCCAAGGTTTCGATCTTATGCTGATCAAGATCAGTCTTATTGTCACTATGGACACAGTTCTTGAACTCTTCCAGTAACACAAGTTATCTAAGACTTTCATAATTTTGTTCAACTTTCTTGGTTAAGCACCATCTATCAAATAACTATTCTTTTTCCCTTGCATATTGGACATGAGTTTGTCCAGCTTCTTTTTTATAGTTCCTGAATTTTTGCCGATAAGCCTCAGGGAATAACTCATAATCTTTTAAGATGCATTCTTTAACCAGATCATAGGCAGTACTTTGCTGTACTAACAGGAATGCATATATATTTCGGACTTTGCCAAGAAGTACACTATGTAATAATTGAGTCCAGTGCTCCGTTGGCCATTTCAAAATTTGAGCAACTTTTTCAAAATAAGGAAAATATTTGTCTACTTCTGTTTCGCTAAAAGGGGGGACTAACCTAAAATTCTTAGCAATATCAGAACTTGAATTTGTATGTGAAGTGGGACTTTGCCTTTCGCTTGCCAGCTCTATTTATTTTATTTTAAATTGAGATTCCCTCTCGTCCTTCTCTCTTTGCATTTGCATTTGCGTCTCTCTCTCTCTCCTCTTTCTCCGATTGTAACTGCATTTGTTCTTTACGTAACTGCATATCTCTCTCTCTCTCTCTCTCTCTCTCTCTCTCTCTCTCTCTCTCTCTCTCTCTCTCTCTCTCTCTCCTCTTTCACCGCTTGTAAATGCATTTGCATCTGTTTCTCCTCTTTCTGTCTCTCTCTCCTCTTTCTCAAATTGCAACTGCATTTGTTTCTGTCTCTCCTCTTTTACGAATAGAATTTGTTTTTCTTCATTCTGTAAATGCATTTGTTCTTTCTCTTTCTGCAATTGCATCTCCATTTGTTTTTCTTCGTTATCTTTCTGAAATTCCAGCTTTCTTAAGTCTAATTCCATCTTGTATTTTAATTTTAATTCCTTTACTTTTTCAGTGTCTGATACAGACATGCTGATCGAAACCAAAACACTTTTATCCAAAACATTCTTTCCTACCAAATACTGGACCAAAATGTTTTTTATTTCTTGCTTAGTTAAAGAAGCTTTTGCCTCAGAAAGATCATATTTTCGGGTAAGTTCAAGCAATTCATCCTTTCTCAAAGAATTCAACTGCTCCTGGGTAGGATTTGAAAGAAAGATCTCCACTTTTGATGACATTGTAAAAAAGCCCGTTGATTTCACTAAAGATTTCAAAAAAAATGTGAAATAATACTTGGGATTTAAAAATTATGAAAACTAGGGGTATTTAAATTTCAGAAAACAATTTTCAGAAATATTTTAGCCAAAATTCATATATCCTGGACGAGCCTCCCAGTTTCTTGTTACGTGTCTAGGCTCGTACAAAAGTAACAAGAAAAGAGAGAAGACAACAAGCTTTGTACAATTTAACAAAATAGAATTCCCTATAAAGACAAGGTAAAAATGAAAAAAAGTACTTACGGTTTACGAATCAAATTCAAAATTAATCTAAGAATTAAAAAATATAAGTCCTATCAATAAAAAGTCCTAAGTGAATCACAGTTCAAAGCCTGATTAAATTGAAGATGGATGGCGATGAGGTCTTCGATAGTCAGATTTGTCCTGATGTGTCAACATTTCTTTGATGAATCACAGAAAATAATATTCCAGCTTGGAATTCCTAATTAATTTTGATAAATGTTTTTGTCCAAGAATTATGTAAGGAGCACTTATATATATATATTTCCAGGGAAATGAATTACTAATTCCCAAAAATAAAAATTGAACTCAGACTGATCACAACAAAACACCTTTAAGCTTCAAATGTTTAAAGGCCAACTGGCTAATTCTTCTTATAACATGAGTTATAAGATTATCTAAAACACAAAACAGATTCCCGTATGAGGGTCACGTGATCATCTTTCCAGAACAACGTAGAAACATTTATATGCCTAACATCACGTACTCTTGTAATGGCCTTAGCTAAAATCATTAGTTCTTACTCTGAGAAAAAAATTAAATCATAAAAAAATTGTTTACTAGAACTCTATCTGATTTCTAAATCAAGGTCAGAAATTAGATACAATGTTTCAACTTCTGGTTGTTTATCAGGTCAAACAGAACTGAATTGAATTTCTAAAAAAATTATCAAATCCAGCAGACAAAATTATCATTCCAATAACATGTAATGGAATAAAATGAAAATAAAAAAAATTAAAAGTAACAAACAATTGAATTACTTATACATAACAATGTTAAAGCTCAAAATCATATACTCATTAAACATGCTAAATGTTTTCTCTGTGCTATATAATAGTAACATCGAACTATTAGGGATATCTCAAAATAAGTAAATAAGTTACAGGTGTATTCAAATTAAACTGTGACATGTTAATTTGCAACATTTGCCATCAAACGGAGTTTTTGTTTCGTTGCTGTTACACCTATTGACAATCGTTGTTCGTAACGAATGAACAGTCCATGATAGAGATTACCCACGCTAATAATAGCAATCATGTGTTTTGGGCAGAGAACTTAGGGCATTGATTAGGCCATTCAAAACTCCACTTACTTCAAGAAAAGTGAAACTTTAGTATTAGTTAATGGTGTGTTATTCATGTGCTACTTAATGTATTGACAAACATCTGTAACACTCACAATGCTTGGTTGTCTACTGCTGCTATGTTACGGAAATTGTTATATAAAATCTTCATTAATTCTAGTTAACCATATGAATATCTACACAAATTAATTTTAGATATTTCATTTGCTTACAGTGGTCGGGAAATCGAAATACGGAAGAAAAATGCTGACTGTAACTTGTCAATGGGTTTTATAAAAGGGCTAACGCTATTCGAAATGCCGTTTTGTACCTTAGCTAATAAAGAGTGTTTATATTGCCGTCGTCTGGGTAGATAGTTGGGTGTCTTTTTTTCCGGGAGGAGGACATAAGCAACAGTTCAGGTAAGATGTCCCTATCTTCTTTACTGCATGCAGTAAGAATACACACATCTAAGTTGAGATTATGATGAATCTTTATAAGCACAAATGGGTACATGTGACAAAACACGTAACTGTGTCAATAAGAATAGATAGACGTGACAAAACACGTGACCGTGTTAATAAGAATAGGTACACGTGAGAAAACACTCGACAGTGTTAATCAGAATAGGTACATGTGACAAAACACGTGAATGCCTAAAGGTTTAAAGAATTAAATTAAGCAAGTCATCAACATAGGAACTTGCGTGTACCCTATTGTACATTTTTCAAGATGTTTTTCTTTTCATGTCAGAATTACACTGTTACATATATGTAATTAAATTGTTTGTTTGTTAGTTTAAAATGTTTTAAAATTTCTGCTTCATTACATTTTATTGTAAGAATACTATTTTACTGGATTTGATAGTTTTCCCAGTAAATTTAGTCTTTTGTTTTGATCTGATTAGAACGCAAAAATATTACTTTATTACTATTTTTAGCTCAACTTGGTTTAGACGTTTGTAAACATTAAGCGAAAACGATTAGCCATTACCAAAGGCATGTTAGGCCCATGTGTTAGCTAAGTTGTAAACAGCCTTTCTTTTTTATTATTTCTAGCGTGAGATACTGATTCTTAGATAGGGCTATTCTAAGCTACGTGTTAATGGCATATTTTTTAATACGCTGTTCAAATTAGTGATCACGTCTTTCCGTCACGTGAGCCACCATGTGATCTAAAATCGTGGGTTAAAACAGACGTTTTCTAGTAGATTTTTCAGTCATATTTTACACCTTTAGATCTCAAGGTGTTTTTTTTATGTTGATGCCAGTTGATTTAGACTTCTTCTATTTTGTGGATTTAATAATTTATATTCTCTAGAAAAAACACAAGTGCTCTTTTTTACAAAAAATTCTGGGACAAAGACATTTAGAGGAATTTTTTTTCTGGAATTCTAAATGGCAACATTATAAATATGATTCAACAAGGAACTGTTGCCATCAGTACAACGACCTCATCTGACGTCATTGCCTTCCATATTGGAACTTCATCGAGATTCGAACCTGGATTCAATTAGAACTGTTTAGTGGTAGGACTTATATTTTTGAATTCAAGGATTAATTTTTGGATTATATTCACAAACCGTAAGTCCTATTTCATATTTTTACCTTGTTTTCCTGCAAATAAATTATTTTGTTAAAACTTATAAAGCTCGTTGACTTCACTCTTTCCTTTTGTTACTTTTTGTACGAGCCTACACGTAACAACACATAAAGGGTATTTACGGGTATATGATACTATTACGAATATATGGTCTTAAATAAGTCACAGAAAAAACAACGAAAACCAAAACGTTTTAGAAAATTTGAACAAAGAATTTATTTCTCTATAATAAAAAGTGAAACTTTTAAAAACATTAAGACAATTAATTTCCAAATTGTCAAAACGTTTTTATCACCAGTCCTAATGAAGAAGTTCTAATTAAACTCTAGTTGTGTTAGAAATAAGATCCAGTACTGAAGGTGTTGATGTGCATGTAGTCTTGAATGTATCAATGAACCAATAGCATGAAGTATGATGATGTACAAACAGTCTTCACATGAATCACAATAATATAATCCAAAATGTTCGTGTCTGTCTTCATTCTATTTCAAAGTTAATGTTTCTGTCCAATGATATAATTTAAAAACACTTTTTATTTCGAGTAAATAAATAATTGAAATACACAAGTTCCACCCGAACGAAATACTGAACACGGCAATAATACTGATTTCTGCTTCAGATGTTGTTTCAGGAATGAAATGTTTGTCAACTTAACAAGATTTTAAACCCTTCTACCTGACCTAGGTCATAATTAGCATTTTCTGCAAATACTAATACTTAATGGGATGTTATATTCTAGAACGTGCAGAGTTGTTTACAAGATAAAATATATTACTAAATCTATAATAAAGATGTGGCAAACATCAGGTAGGCTATTTATATTTATTGGGAATACGTGCCAGACCCAAATAAATATCTTTACTTCTATTTCTAATCATCTTCATATTTAACCCACACTTCTAGGGATATATTATCTATGTACTTTTTGTTTACAAAAAAGAACAGCATCAGTGTCTTTAGTAAGCTACAACATGAACTTAATTTTTGACAAGGTTAAGTCCAAAATGCACCTATGCATAACATTTAAGCAAGGATAATAACTTACAAAATACAAATTAAATTTACATAACAGGTATGGCGATCATAAAACCCCAATATTAAACGAACTGATAAAATGCTGATACACATATCGTTTTCGGATTGTGCAATCCGTGAAACCTATGTCCCAAGAAGTAAATGCTATCTTGCCAGAAAAAAACAATAACCTAAAACTAAATAAATGCAAAATGGGGTCATTAATATCATTATAAACAAAGGATGGAAAGTACTACTCAAAATATGAAACAACTTTTGTACTTTGTGCAAGTAATAGGAAATGGTGTATACACATTGTTATTTTTTATTTTGTTAGCAGGTGATAGACAAGACATCAAATGTTGCATTAACGAAGAAGCTTTCCTTTTACCAACTTATGAATATGTTTCGTATCTTTTGTCTCTCTCTTATCCTTTCATCGTGAAAATACTAAATACTATACACTAAAGCATATCAAAATTACCGGCTCAGACCAATGACTTCAGGATGGAGCGACACCCGAGTATGTGCAAATACAGGACCTGAGTGTATAATGGGCATGCTGGCGTATATCCATGTTAAACCTTGAGGCCGAAGTTGGCAACATTCATACAAACCAGATTCATAGGCACAAGACTGTCTGCGTAAAACACAAGCAGCACAGATGCAACACGCAAAACTGAAACTCGTGCTTCGAATCAAAAGAAGTCGTTAAAAATAATTACGGACGTAGTGAAGTAATCAATAAGATAAGGCCAAATTCCTCCGTGCTTCAGTCTTTTATGAAACAAGGTAATAAAAGAATCAATTTCGGAACGTTCAGTATCATTTCAACATGTGGCCTCTATAAATTTACTTGACGTGACTTTACAGTAATTGTTATGAGGCTCAGAATTACTTTGACATGCAGTTCATGGACGTTTAAAAAGTGTAGTTAGTGAGGCAATAAACCCAGTCCTATCATTATAAGATACGATCGTCATGCGGAGCACCATAAATTGAAGATCTGTTTAAAGATGGTGATCCTTCATATTTTGAAGTTTAAATAGGTCAGTCTCTTAGTTTTAGATATGACAGGGACAGATTTAGGCATTAATTAAATTGACAAAGTCTTTAAGTTTTCGAGCCATATGAGGGAAGAGACCTTTCAGATTTTGCAACTAATTAGCATTTGGTGCAAATGGGGTTTCTTTCTCCCTGATTGAAAATAAACTGTGTAAGTTTTTCTCAGTCCAGAAAAAAAGAAGCAAAACAAATAATGCTCGTTTTGCAGTATCATATCATAAAAGTTGTACATATATTATAGGAATATCGACGCCTTGTTAAACGTCAACACAATATTTTAGTATTATCTTGTATAATTTACTGGTCAAATGACTGCGAGCTTTGAAATTGTTGTTTCTTCTCCCTCTATGTCTTTCACACGAATATTTTATTTATTTATTTATTTATTTATTTATTTATTTATTTATTGTACACTATTTCCATAGTGCACAGTTATATGTTGTGTACAACTTAGTATGGTTTGTTTGATGAAAAATATTCCCTCGATGTTTGCTTTCTTAGTTCATTTTAGGAAAAGGATTTTAATATTTAAATATCATGAAAATACAATGCAGCTGGTTGGCTTGTTTGGCAATCTAGTCTTCCTCCTAAATGATTCGAATAGATACCATATCTTATTATGTACTTCTAGTGTGCCTTTCAAATTCAAATGTATTATGTAGATGTAGTAATACATTTCCCGCTCACAAGGCGTAGTAAAGGACTACTTTCACGCAGTTAAGCACGTGTAGGACCGAATAAGTATGTTGTTGCTTAAGATATTATCACAGGACTTTTCTATGACAGACAATTAACCAGACGGAAGTGTGATCACACAATTTATGCATATATAGGTTATTGACATCAAATGTTTAACTTGTTTATAATATTGTGATGCATTTTTGATGAATCGTATATGCATTGGCTGCATAAATATCATTATGGTGAATACTCTGTTTAATATTGTGGTGCCGCCCAAAGGACAAACCCATATCGTATTGGTCTCCCTCACACTATTCGATAGAGCAAACAGTATATCCTAATCTGTAAATTAAATATTATTACAATACTGGCATACCCTATTAGATATCCAACTGTCCATTCCACTGCAAGTATTGCAGCAGTGCCGTATTAAACCCTGTGGAGGCCCCTAGGCAGTCGAAATCTCGGGGCCCCCCTCTCAAATTATCTCCTAATACGTCAAGATCAAATCAATTCAATATTATTTTGACCCGTTGTCGCGGGTTCCCTAAAAGGCGTGGGGCCCATAGGCCGGTGCCTACTCTGCTTATATGGTAATCCGGCACTGTATTGCAGTATGCTACCCCTTAAGATATTAAGATTTCTACAATTTGTCGGTGAAAATCCACCATAATCCCTTTCTATCCGTGAATGCCTGCCGTTAGATTTTCTCCTTTACAAGAATAACAAAAATACGTAATCAAGGACATAATGATACTTGATTGTACATCACTGTGAATTCTTATCAATTATATAAATTACTGTTTTGGGAACAAAAAATATTGATTGGCTCATTCAAACATTTGACGTTAGTTTGAGTCATATTTTGCACAAAGTTTTACTCGAGAAAGTTTGGATGTGTAGGTTCATTCATATTCATCAAAACGAAGAAATATTGTCGCAGGAAGTCACTGATGGAAAATGAGCGTAGAGGAGTATCGCCCGTGACTTTCAATCCTTCTGCTGTCAGATTAATCGGAATGATTGCTTTATACTTTTTAGTAGCACTAGGACGTACCCTCATTGGCACCCAAATGCCGTGTCTCATTCAAACCTTCATAACAAGAGCAAGCCTTTACCGACTGATTTTCAACCATCAACAGCAGACAGCTGATTGCGATGGCGTCTCTCAAGAACATTATTAGGTCGATGATTAGAGCGGTAAAACTTCACATTCTCTTCTGTAACATATAATTTGAGTTGAGCATATTTATTCATGCAGACTATTTTCTCTCTCTCGCTTGCTATGTAACTTTTAGTATTGTTCATTCCAGCTAAGACGATTTCCCAACAACATGGATCACGTATGCTAAATTATTATGTCTGCCAGTGACATACAATAAGGGCAATACGACAATATAGCGCCCAAAGCATTGCTGATGAATTAACAATATTTACACGATAATAGAATCAAACTGGAAAAAAATGACTCATACAATGCAAACTTTCTATCTTATAAGAGCTATTGTTTTCAAGAAGTATTGTTGAACATTATGCACACTTTGCTGAAAGCCCGTGATATCTACATCATTTGGCCAGAAATGCCTTTAATGCTGTTTGCGGAAACGTGCAGTCGGATTGGGGTGAGTTTCTCGCTAATGGTGCGGAATCAATACTTGGTGTTCCACGAATTTAGAAATAAAAGATTGGTTCATTTCATTCAATTCACGTTATATGACTAGGTCAATAATAAAGGTCATTGGGGGCCGATTGCCAAAGTCAAGTCAACAACTATCTCGGTCAATATTTGTTCATTGGTCTAGCGGAGTGGAAACATTTTTTCCAACAAGCCGTATTTATCAGATCTTGTGAAATTATAAGAACTTGAATATTTTAATAATTCTGTCGGATTATGTGACAAATTTGTTGAATTTTGTGATGCTCTACGTTAGTGGAATTCACTTTGAATTAAAACGTTTTGATTTAGTACAGTGATTATACAATGGTACAAGCACATTAGCACATAAACACATTAGAACCTTCACTGGGATTACCTTTAGATAGTTTCTGGATTAATGTGAATTTGAAAGTTTAGTAAAGGATAATATTCTAGGAATTCGAACACCGGAAGTTATTTTTAATTCTTTCACTCCACATGGTTTTATATTTTAGGATAATGAATTTATATTTTGGCAAATTGAATGCTTGTTGTGCTTTGTCATTTTTTGTTACTAGTTTAACCCAATAGAGACGGAACTCTCTCTCTCTCTCTCTCTCTCTCTCTCTCTCTCTCTCTCTCTCTCTTCATATATATATATATATATATATATATAGTATATATATATATATATATATATATATATATATATATATATATATATATATATATATAATAAAAAATAATAACAACTAATGCTCATGAACATATCCAATTCGCATGCAGATAAAATGGAATTGTAGAAACTCTTATTATCGTGTCACCTTATCTTGATATGTATAGTACTACTACTGCTACTACTACTTCTACTAATACTAATCATACTACTATTACAACTACTACTACTACTACCACTACAACTGCTACTACTACTACTACTACTACTACTACTACTACTACTACTACTACTACTACTGTTACTACTACTACAAAAACTACTACTACTACCACTACTACTACTTCCCATTAGAAAACTAAGCTGATTTGATTTGAATGGAGCATAAAATGTAAAACTTACCGGTGTGCTGTTTGATCTCAGAAGCAAGTGACATCTCCCTGATATTGTCCTCGTATCGGTCATATTTATATCAGAATGGGTAAACATATGTCGAAATGTTTTGATAATTTTTATGTCTGGATGGTATAATGATGAATAGCTATTTTATATTTACTGGAAGGTATAATAAGTTAAGTATCAATGTATAACTGGCACGGTCCAGAATAATATGTATTTGACAGGTGAAACTGGTCCAAATTCCATTATATTTTATTGGAATCAGGACCTTCATTTGTGAGACTGCTAGAAAGATGGATATAACCTGACGTTTAACTTTCATCGATATAAAATTAAGAGTAAGTGCCCTTTATATCGGTAGACCGCTCCGGTGGCCTAGTGGGTAGAGCGTCCGCCTCGGATGCGGGAGGTCGTGGGTTCGATCCCCGGCAGAGTCATATCAAAGACTTACAAAACTGGTACTTAAAGCTGCCTCGCCTGGCGCTCAGCATTAAGAGGTTAGTGTTAGGAGTGGTCGGCCTGGTTTCTGGAAAATGTGACTGGGTGGGACATCATGGTACATGTCTGCGGCATGATGCCCTAGTGCTAGACATCACTATAAACTGCCACACTGCAGACATCGTAGCGATATGACTGAAAATTTTTTAAAGCTATGATAAAAATCCAAATCTCACACACACACACACACACACACACCCTTTATGTTGCAGACTGTATCGCTTCTTGGTGGCCTAACTAGAACAATTCGAATTACCCAATTTGCATCGATGGCATCTGATCCTTTTGTTAGAAATTGATTAGTGCAAAATGAATATTTATCCCCGTCACATACCTATCCACACAATCACGGATGGCCTGATGTTAGGTGCATATCCAAGTTTATGCTAAATCCTAGGCCATGAGTGTGGCAAGGACCGTTACTATGGACCGTTAGTCCTGTTCGTGCGTACAAAAATAACGTGCGCCAAGTAATATATGTGCATTTGCATAGGACATTGGGCTATATTATTTGTGAGGATTAAAGGAACATTTATGAGTTTTTAATAATGCATGGTTATTTTATAGGTTGTCAATATTAATGAAGTCTCAAATGTAGTTCAGTTAAAATGCCAAAGAAGTCTACTGATAGTATCACTGTAAGATGACATTCGATGTTTTCCTACTAGAAATCCTAATGACGCAAAGGTTATTGTAGTTTGTCACAGCACACGTGTTATTTTCCAGTTTTGGTACGCAAAGTGTTATATATATATATATATATATATATATATATATATATATAATTATATATTAATTCACTGCCATCTCACCTCTGTCCATGCGGTTTTGAGTCTTGTGCATTTCCAGTGTGGTTATGCGAGAAAGCTGCCAATAGTTTCCCGTGAGTCGGTGGTTCTGATCGGGGCTTTCCTATATTCGTCCACCACTAGATATACTGGATGCGATGAATAGCCCACCTTTGCCCTTTGAAATGGCATTAGACCCCCCAAAAAATTCAACATGAAGAACCAAACCACTTATATAGTTAATAGACTAATAGTCTCTAGTTTATTACTAAAGCATAAGGATAATATTAAGATCATTAATTGCATAGAGTGGAGCAAGCATATTAGTTTTCTTTTATATATAAAGATATGGAGAATGCTAATTTGATAAACGTAAAGAGGAAGGCAGGCTTGCCTATTAGGATAGAGGCTGGTTGATGGTCGTAACAAGGTATTAGCTGTCCAGCAGGAGGATGTAAAAATCCATTGCCGCTTAATTATATTATTAAACGAGAGAGAGAGAGAGAGAGAGAGAGAGAGAGAGAGAGAGAGAGAGAGACAGACAGACAGACAGACAGACAGAGATGTTTATCTTTTCCTCAATGAAGAATCATCTAGGATATTTTCTGATTCAATAAAAACAAAATAAAATACCCGCACTTAGGTCATTTCCAATCACGTTCGTAAATAAAGTCAGGTCTCTTTGCTTAAATGTTAGAAAAGAAAAAAATCAAATTCAGGTAGACCATATAATTTCCATAATGAAAATCATGGTCCTGACCTCGAATCCATATAAACATGTTGAATATAAATATGTATTATCTCCAAGTATAAGCTACAATACTGGACAAAATTTAGGTATGTAAATTCTTGTTGACAAAATGGCCATTACAATCTACAATCAATTACAAAAGATAATATCCAATATAGACATATATAAGTCCTCCAATCATAAACGAAAATAAACTGCAATACAATTAAACTTTCTTTTACATATCATTCATATAAGGTATAATTAAAACGACAGAGGAATTACAAGACATGTACAAAATAAAGCAACATAATAATTGTGTACACTTAAAAGTGCATCTGCAAACATACATTCGTTTATCTTGATTATCCTTATTTAAATATTGTATTCCTGCAACACCAAGCTACATCTTAATTATCGCTAATATTTCCATTGTAATTGTATTAATGAAAGTAAGGGTGTTGTAGTCACGACTATCGTACTCGGTGAAGGAGCTGACCTAATATAATCTTCTAAGTGTTGCAAAGCCATTATTCAAGCCAACTATTTACTCTCCGTTGTGGAATAATTTATATAGCATTTATTTCATTTTCTTTGAGAAATAGCACACTGTATTACCACAGACATTTTTGACTTCTTGAATCAATACTACACCATCGCATATATTCATTGCATCAACAGACATTCAAAAAAAAAAAATGAATAAATTCTGGAACTGAGAAAAATGGTACGCTTTTATGTATAACCTTTGCTTTACCAAAAGCCTCCTGGCATGTGTCAGACCAATGAAAAGTGGATTTCATTCTCAAGAAATTACTCAGGGGTTCAGCAATTATGCAAACAATTGATCAAATTTCCCATAATATCCAGCCGTACCCCAAAAATCGCATCACATTGTACTGACAGTCACTGGGAATTCAGAGATAGCCATGACCTTAACATCTATAGGTATAACTTCAACGTGTCCCACAATATGTCCTAAAATGCAACACAAGTGAGGAAGATCTCACTTTAAATAACAATAATTGTCAAATGTGCATCACTGAGCCGATCAAAGAATTTCCGAATGTCTTTCAAGTGATCTTTCTAGGTGTCGCTGTAGATATGAGTTTATCCATATACGCGTCATAATTATCTAACCCAGATTTTATCACGTTCATTAAACGCAGGAATATTGAAGGATACTTTTTTATACCAAACAGCATCACTTTCTATCGATATAGCCCATCTGGTGTAGCAATGCCGAAATTTATTTTGCTCTTTCACCCTTTGGAATTTGACAGAATTCTTTCATAATTTCAAACTTTGTGACACATTTCACATTTTATTTTTGAATGCAGTCATCGGTTGTTGGCATTGAAAATTAATCTGTTTCGGGTGCCCTGTTCGGTGCACATACGAAACGTATTATCTGATTTCGGTTAAACAAATGCTTGGTGAAATTCAATACTTATAATTGAATCAATTAAATCCTTCTATAGCAAATACTGAATTTCTATTTTCAAACATTCTATATTGTGCGGTTTCATACTGCAAAACAACGCTGTTTCATAGGTTTATAATCTACAATTATAATGTCTTCGTATATTTTATTTATTTATGTTGGAACATTTGGAAACAAATGCTCATACTCACATAATAGCCGTTTTAGTTCACCCTTTTCGTGTGCCTCTAGATGTGAAAGTTTCTAGTCCATATTATTTGATATTTCTGAAATCCGACGATTCGTTAAGCTAAAGTCCGCTTGTATGCCATCCTTTAAAACGTCACCGTGTTGGACAGGTACAACTAAAGTGATTGAATGATTTATCAATATACTTGTTTAAAGTATTAATTTGACAAGGTTATGTTTCATCCTCCCAAGTTTGTTAATGATGTAATTTATGCCACGTAGTTTCTTTTGATTTGCCAAAGGACCAAAATACTTAGACCGAAGAGGATTTTGATGCATCGGCAAGAGAATCATAACTATACAACCTGGTTCAAAGCACCTTTCTTTTGTAGTTCGGTCATACCTTAATTGCACTATTCACTGAGCATTATGAAGACTCGTTCTTGCAACTTCACAGGCCTTTGAGAATTCACATTTGAAATCAGAGACTTAGACAAGAAGATTGATTTCTGAATCTTCGGTTGAAAAATAAGTTTTTCTTTGAATAGCTTTAATTGTCCTCGGACAATATGTCCAAAGCTTAGTTCAGAAAGTACTAACCATAAATGATTATTGAACTGATTCTGCAAGAACAAACAACAGTAAATGAATAACCTCATCCCAATCTTTAACTGTGTCAAACTAATATGACTCAACCATATTCTTCAAAGAGTGAGGACATCTTCCCAATGACACCTAACTTTCAGGTTATATGCTGAAGACTGTTTTACATATTATTTGCCCCTTGACCAGACTGGACAGATTTGGGAAGTTCAAAAGGTAAATACACAATTTTATCAAAGCTTTCAACATGGTTTTAGTTGTAATATTCCTCCAAGGAATTACATGTGGAACGTTTTGGAAGCACAATGTATAGCCAACACATATTAGTTGCCGGACTTATTCATAAATAAGGAACCGGTGCAGCCTATCAGTATTATGCTAAATGGTTCGCCTAATGCAATATCATATTGCAGATATTACTTGGGTGTCTTATGGTTCGGTTTTCCAACCATTTGAAATCTGTGAGTTAATTATTTGGAAAGACTGTTTTCAATGTTCTGAAAAGAAAAATGGTTCAAGATTTTTTCGCAAGTCTTATTGACTTCTAATTGATAATCCCAGGGAATTTCATATTCTAGACTTAGAATTTCATGTCGACATGGATTCAAAAGGATAATGTACACTGATTAGTCAGACAATCGTTACCTACAATAACTAAATAGTGTTTGTGTGGATTCCGTTTCGCTAATATCCCCGTGAAACAAACAAGAGATCTCTGGATTTTGTTCTTGTTCAATAAACGGCAATTTCCTTTTGGTATGCGGATTAGAATGAGAGAATGAGTAGCAAAAGGAGGATCACTGTGATCAATATATGTTGATTAATCAATACTAGGCTAGGTGCAATTTTCTTCAAACTATAGCTCTTTGCAATTAAAAACCATTTCTTTGCTCATAATTGGTCATATTAGCGGCTATCTTATACCTTGATCTAACATCAAGCATAGGAAAATTGATTGCTCGGGAGCACAATACAACGAAACATTAATAGCGGCATATCCTTTATCTTTATCTTATTCGGCCGAGTTAAAGATTAAATAAGAATTAATCAAATTTCTAATTGAAATCAAATTGTATGTAGTGTCTATTGGTAAATATTTAATTGTTAAATGGACCCTAAAAATCCACTCATAATGGTTCCCGAAATATTATACACGGGATCTGAAGTGACATTCAACATCTAAGCTCGGACATCTATCCTCTCGGGTGATTCATATTGGTCAGAAGTCACACTCGTCTTATCTGTATAAACACAAGCCCAGATGTACATGTCTTTTCAGACACAGAACCCCCAGGTTATGAATATCGGATCAACAAGATGGTGAATGCAGATAAAATAAAATAAAGGTAAGTTGCAAGTCAGAGCTAAGCACATTTCTGGAAGACTGACTTTTATCAAGGCGTCACAATAAAAGGAAACTACCTGATTATCTTTTCTTGTTGATGTTATTTTCAAACTGCCATTGTGTTACCGAAGAAACACAATGTTATTTATTGGAACCAAGCGTGAAACAAAAGGTTCAAGAAAAGACATCTGGGCCCTAACGCCACTAAATATAATGAAAACGGTTCAAAGTGCTAAAACTTACATGCTAAGTAATTTAGATTGTGTAACATAATCAATAGCCAGAAATAGTAATTGTATTGATTGGATGGAAATTCTAATAATCAATTGCATTCAGCATGGCCATCTCCATTATTTGTCTAAAGAATATTTATTTAGGAGAAAAGAGGAAGTGGGCTTAAACATTCCTAATTTCATATGCGAAGCAAGAACTATTATTATTTATAAGATTAAGAATATGAGAGAAAATCCGAAATATGAACGGGGAGCCATATATCTATCTATCTATCTATCTATCTATCTATCTATCTATATATATATATATATATATATATATATATATATATATATATATATATATATATATATATATATATATATATATATATAAGTATATTAGAACTCCTTCACCATGAGGATCTCTCCGATGGCCAAAATGATTAGAGCATCCTCCTTGGATACGAACCCCGAAAGAAACATATTAAAAACCTATTGCTGTGGTGCTAACAGATGCCTCGCTTGGCACTCAGCATTAATAGTTTAGTATTAGGACTGGTCGGCCTGTTTTCAAGGTTTATCCCTTGGAGGATGGTCACATGAACGCGAGCTAGAGGAGGAAAGTTTTTCCGAATATTTCCATTAATGAACAACAATTTTCATCCAAGAGAACAGGTGACACCCACATGTTACTTATATAGCTACACTATACACTTAGGTACAAAGAATAATAACACCGAAGACAGGGAACCGTGTAACTAGGGGAGTAATTTGAATAACCGTTGCAGGGCTATACTACACGGCGCTGCGCGAAGTAGTCAGGCCTTCAAAAGAGTTAGTGAAAACCGACTATAAAGTTCATGAACAGACATACATAGATACTATGGGAAACATCTTTACAGTGCAGAAAGAAAAAAGGTCTCCTCTGATAAATAACACTCGTGCACACAAAACAAACATCTATTTGCTAAAGAATGGGACTACATTATGACGAAGGGTTTTCTGGCACATATGGACAACGTATTGTCTGCACATCCTAAAAGGCAGTTCCTACAAATTGCTTTTGTTTCTGTTGTTTCTATTTCTTGTAACTTCAGTGACATTTTACGACCGCAAACAATCTTTACAGTTTTAAAGGCCCCTGTATTGATCTGCTGTCTGTTCAAATTAGTTAAATTGCAATGAGCAATTGTTAAACATGAGTTATCTAAATTATTCGCAATTTTGGCACAAGGCAAATATTATATTAATGGCGAGATACAAATGTTGGTTCACACAATATTTCATGTTATTATTTCTTTCTGCTACATTGTTTTGACATTTGATGTGACAATTTCATTTAATCTACTGAAAAGGCTTTCAGTATAGTTTGCGACAATGCTTCCATCATTATCAGAGTCAATGCTTTCATCATACTTTGAGACAATGCTTTCATTATACTTTGAGACAATGCGTTCGTCATACTGTAAGACAATGCTACCATCATAATTTGAGACAATGTTTCCGTCATAATATGAGACAATGCTTTCATCATACTATGAGGCAATGCTTTCATCATACTTTGAAACAATGCTTTCATCATACTTTGAAACAATGCTTTCATCATACTTTGAGACAATGCTTTCATCTTACTTTGAAACATGTGTTTCATGATACTTCGAGAGAATTCTTTGATCATATGATGAGACAATGCTTTCATCATACGTTGAGACAATGCGTTCATCATACTTTAAGATAATGCGTCCATCTTACTTTGAGACAATGCTTCTATCGTACTTTGAGACAATGCTTTTATTATACTTTTAGACAATGCTTTCATCCTATTTTGAGACAATGTCTGCAACACCTCCAATATTTTCAGATTTAACTGAATTGTTTCGTTTCCATAGCAACTAGTCCGAAGTTTTTTCCAAAGTTGAAGAGTATTCTTTCATCATACATTGAGACAATTCTTTCATCATACTTTGAGACATTGCTATAATCATAATTTGAGAGAATGTTTCCATCATAATTTGAGACAAAGCTTTCATCCTACTATGAAACAATGCTTCCATCCTAATTTCTGAGGATGCTTTTATCATAATTTGAGACAATGCTTTCATCTTACTTTGAGACAATTTTTTCGTCATACCTTGAGACAATACTTTTATCATACTATGAGACGATTCTTTAATCATACCTTAATACAATCCTTTCATCATACGTTGAGACAATTCTTTCATCATTCGTTAAGACAATGCTTCCATATTTATCTGAGACAATGCTTTCATTATACTGTGAGACAATGTCTACAACATCTCCAATACTTTCAGATGTAACTGAATTACTTAATTTCCATAACAACTAATCCAAAAGAATTTTTTGATAATTATTAGCAGAAATGTTCATGTGAATATTTACTTTGAAACGTCCTTATTTGGAGGGAACCATGCGACTTTTATGGCAATCTTCTGAAGAAAGTACTTCGGAGTTCGCTTAGGGAGCTAAAGAGCCATTGCTTAATATAACCATGTGGAAAGTTTGATTAGAATGCAATCAAACATTGTAATTTTAATCGTTTCCCAAGCAACTTGTTAGTTTTCACTATTGTGTATTTTTTAAATCAATTCCAAATATATTTGCCTAATTTTGATTAATCACAATAAAACAATTCGAAGCAGGGTTGAGATTCGATTCATCTATGACACTGGAATCAACTTCCTGAATGAAATATATAAGTATAATGTAATTAAACAATGAATAATCTGACGCCATACTCATACGCATAATGTATAATAAACAACCGATATATGGAACTATATCATTCCTAACTGGAACTAATCAAAATATGTAACGTCAACGAGTAATCGAAGAAGATTCAACGGGTGGAACTTATAAACAGATCCTGATAAATGGGATAGATAGATAGATAGATAGATAAATAGATAGAAGATATGTCCTTAGACATTTTTGTTATTCAATGAAAATGCAATTATCTGGTTAATTCGTTTATTCCTTTGTTCGTAAACTAATTCGTTTATTCCTTTGTTCGTAAACTAGATGAAAAAGCTATTAATTTAAAAAGTCTTTAATGCCTCAAAAGTAGGCCTAATTGATTTTATGTATTAATATAACATGCTACTAAGTTGCTTTGAGTCCATTATCTTTATCCGTTTACGACCGGAAATGTTGAAGATATGTGCTTAAGTACATTTTGGTAAGACTTTCATGCAAGTGGTAATGTTAGGCAAGGTTGAGCCAAAATTTGGAATGAATTTCTGGCGATGTGACTACTTACAAACTTTGATGAGTCCTGGACAGATAAATTTATATCTTAAAAAATGGGAGTGTAAATAAGATAGAGTGGCATAGTCACTAAACTAAAGATAATATCTCACTTCGACTAATTCTCAAATGAAAAGGAAATACTTTTGAGGTCTTTTTGAGGCGTGGATATACACATTTCTGGTTGCATATGTTTTAGTACCTGGATATAAACTATGGCTTGAGTAGTGTTCCTGGAGACCTCGTCACGTGCACACCAACAATTAGAGCCCTACTTATGGGTTGTACCATAGTACATAAAAACCTGTGGTTTAACAAGGCAGCTAACAGCCATCTAAGGGGGATAGAAGCAATCAAATGTTCTGCCATACATATTGGTTCAGGTAGCTCAACGCAGATTTGTCGCTCAGATAAGGCGTAACAATCTCTTTACCATCATGCACCATTTTGAGGAGAAACACATTTGGTCATATTTTTTTCATCAACCCATATTCGTAAGAGATAGTATCATTTTCAAGAATCCTAGATTGTCATTCGCAATGTATTCGGGTATATTATTCAAATTTTGTATAATTCTTACCGAAAGTAAAAATTGACAACGATTCACAAGAAAGCATTGCCAGGCGCGAATTGACTTTATTTCGAACACATTTTCTGTTGTTCCAATCCATGACACATTTGTTGGTTATTGTTCTTTGTCATGGTTCCAGTAAATATGCCGAAATGAAACAAAAGAACAAGAGTACTAATATTTGAAATTGTATTATTAATAATACTGACAATTTATAATGTGTCTGACTCCTTCAGGACCAACAGTATCGACACGTTACTGAAATAAAAGAAAGAAAGAATGAACGAATCATGTAAAGATATAATGATGTAATCAACCAGATAATCAAATCCAACTAACAGCAGTGGAAAAGTAATAGCTGTGTCAGGCTTTTATTGATAGCAATAAACTTAACTATATATATATATATATATATATATATATATATATATATATATATATATATATATATATATATATATATATATATAACATTGTTGATTATAAACTGCTCAGGAAATGCAAGCTAAGTGCCTTTTCATAAGACACCCACAGACAACTGTTACGATTTCATTTAAATTTTAACTCTCTTCCAAATGAGCTCCTGATGCTCTTGGAATTCAAGAACGGTTGCGCTAGTAAACCCTAAGCTGGATCAATATGATATGTGTCCATTGTTATGGTCATACTCTAGATGGGACTTATCCTCTACACGTACATACAATTGATTGCTGGGAGAAGTCGTTAGATATCAGAGATATAACGTTTCATCTAATGGTCGTCAAGTAATATTAATGCACCTAAATAGATGCGTGTCCTATATTTAAAAAGAATTTTCTTGCCACTTCGTCACGTTATGGGGTAGACGTTTATTTTATCTATTTGATTATTCTCATTTTAGATATTAATATTAGCGTTACCGAAGCCACTACCAATAATATTGATACCTATAACGTACCTATTGAGCACACTATATTTCAACATAAAGTTGGTATTGTAGTTTGCATTGACCATAATATTTGACCAAAAATGTAAATCAAAGAAATTATAAAACTACAGGGCTGTAACGTAATATCAATGTACCATCCTTATGTACTGCCAATACAACTATCTGCCTTCAGAATGTCCTATCATAAGGTTGATTAGCCATATTCATTCTTTTATGACATTTAGTTTGGAAATTATGGAGTACTAGGTGTATATAGTATCAGCAAATCCAGATCATTAAGAAACATCTGGTAATTCAATTAAATTTAATAACTCTGATAATTATATGTTGGTTATATACCTATTAATTTTCGGATAGTTGAATACAATCTGTATAATCATCAAAAGTAAGAAGAAGTGGAATCGATTTAACACTCCAATCATTTATAGACGAACTACTTCAGAAAAATACATTAACTGAATTACGTATTGATTATGTGGTACGTATGTGTGTATCACACTTAAAGGATGAAGTATTTGGAAGAGTAGTCACTCATTTGTCTACGACCAGTGCTAGTAACACAAATTCTTATAGTTATTGTGCAATACCCAAACTTTGCGTCACATTAGAGTTTAATAGTTGACTTATTGAAAGTGTAAACCTGGAATCTACGGGATAAACATAGTCCCAGATTTGTTTGAGACGACGTTAATATCAACTGGAAAACGAGAGTATCGTTGTTCAACCTCTATTAAATGAATGCACAAACCTGGCCCTTTCTTTAGTGAAAACTATAGAGGTTTCTAACCTGGCTGAGCACATTCTCCATATCAGTGGATGACATATAATTCGTTGTACAGAATTATTATATTCTGTTTTCTGTACGTATTAATAAAGTTCAGAATAAAATACACAAATGTTAATATTTAGATAAATAAACATTTTAGACAAATCGGCAAAACTAGAATGATTAGGTTGAATGTATTATTCATTCGTTTTGATTGTGACTGTCTTGTTTAGCATATAAATTATTACTATTATTTTTAGTAGAAGTAGTAGTAGTATAAAGAATTAGTTCTGTATTGAACACGCACATTTAGGCCGCTGAATACTCACGTGCAATATGTCTGATGGGGTTCATGTATGCACAGTTCGATCTCTGCAGGTTGATATCCAATATCTGTAGCTGCAATATAGCGCAGTCCATGTTAGAAACGGACATAACTACTTCTATTAAATATATGAAACACGGACCACACATTATAGAAAATGAGCAAATTGCACATTTATTTTAGACTTTCCATTGACCTTATACAGATAATCAACTGCCAGACATGAAAATGGAACGAATATGGAAGAGAGTTTACCGAATTTAAAAATATATTTACAAAATAATAATTAAAAAATAAGTAAATATTATTGATAACACGTACCTATGTAGAAAATATGGTTTTTATGAGATATTTTTAACTCCTAAAATAATATCCCTTTTTGATCGCAATATTGTTCGTGTATTAATCTATGAAATGGTCAACGTTTAGTTTGTGAATCAAGTACATATATAACGTTATATGTATATAACCAGCAACACATTAGGTCATTATTATATACTCAGACTTTTAAAACTGACATTGTTATTAATTTCCATTACGTGTTGATAATTAAGATATTCCCTATGTGCAGTTATATTTGTAGCCAGATAATGTATGACTTCACTATAACAAAATCATATTCGAACGAGAAAAAAATATCAATGACAAGCTAGTGCTATAGTTTCGAGTAATTTAGCACAATATGGATTACAATAAGATATCAAATAAGCACCGTATTAAGAGAATTTTCTTTTCTTGACTGTGCCATTACCATGTCAATTCTGCCAGTGAAGATTACAAATAATATACGTTTAAAACAATACAATGAAAACGAATTTTACAAGGAAACGAAAGAAGGATATAGATAAAAAAAAACAAGCTAAATTTTTAGAAATCCAGTAATAAAGTCAGAAATGAACCCAACATCTTTTTTAAAATTTGAGAACACATAATGCTGAGGCTCTTACCCATTAGCACGTATCTGGTATCAGGGATGAGATTCAGAGCACACGCATAACCTTTTGGAATCCTAAAGAAGGCTTCTGTTCCAGCAGTCATGCCTAAGTCAGACTGAAAAGAAAAACTCCTGACGTGACTGGGATGTGGGAGATTCAATTTTATCATAGAGAACAAGCATATTGTTCCATTCCAATACAGTCGATTGCGTTGCAAATAATGGTATGTGAGTGTTAGAAATGTATTATGTGTGTATATATATATATATATATATATATATATATATATATATATATATATATATATATATATATATATATATATATATATGTGGCAATTAAACAAAAAGTACTGAACCATGCTTCGTGTATCAGAAACTTTTCCAGTATAGTGCACTATAGTCTCACGCAGGTACTTTACGAATCATACCGAACCTCCTGTCTTTGAAAATATTTACCTGACACAATTAAAATGTAGCTGAAGATTATGTAATCCTTGGTACCCTACAAATATTAAACTAAACCTTCTATCACCGCAAACTTTTGTAGACGGAGCAACTTGTAATACCTCGTAAGGTACAATGCAGTTACGCGGATGTACGCATGGGTAAAACTAAAAAGTCGATAGATGAGAATTAATTTCCAGGTCATGATGCGAGTGTGTCTGGTACGCACTAGTGCACATAACACCGATTGAGTAGAATCATTTTTTGGTGATGCGTGCTTAGTCGTGAAGGAATATTGGCTAGTGCGTGCAGGCAAATCGACGGGTGCCGTTTACCCGCGGACCTAGGCTCGAATCTCCTTAGAGTACGAATTAAAAATTCTCTAACCCCTATGATAGTATTATTTATATTAAATATTAATTCTGCCTACTATTATCAAACATTCTTCTATAGAATCCAGGAATAGCACTTTCCGTTCTGTCTGGAGTATATTTATAATTCTCTCTCTCTCTCTCTCTCTCTCTCTCTCTCTCTCTCTCTCTCTGTGTGTGTATATATATATATATATATATATATATATATATATATATATATATATATATATATATATCTCACAATGACAACTCAATTTGATAGACATTAATGCACCACCTAAAGAGTTTTTTCCCCTTGGTTAATAGTAAGGTCAGATATATTTCGATGCAAAGCGTTTCTCTGCTAACCTAGTCTATCGAATCTAGCAAAATATAAACGAAAAATAGATTTATTCATTAGCACACATGGTCTACGCTATATACTCTTTTATTTCTTCTCCTATTCTTTCATTATAACAACTACTGACACCATCGTGCATTCAGTTTAAAATGGTTTTTAGTACCTCTCAACCAGGACAACCACTCATATACTAGCATCCACAGATTTCTCCATCATTATTTCTGAAATAAATCACCGGTATATGCCATTCATACAGTCCTATCACGTTCTGCCGTAATCAAACAAATTTATTCCGTATCTCAAGGGTACTCTTGACTCGCACTATCCATGTTCCTTACATTCATTCACTAAAATACCAGCGTCACCACTTGCATTTACTTCAGTAATGTCTTCACTGCTAAACATTTGCCCCAACACTTATTCTCAAGGATGCCTAGTAAATGGCGAGGAAGAAAATCATGCAACTATTGTGTTAGTACCCAAGTCATCCGATATAGTTGGAAGGTATAACAAACCCACTGTCTTAAACACCATGTGAAAAGCATGAGTTAGTACGCATTAATCATTGCACATATATTTTATTCTTCTCTTATATTTTCTCTTTATATTTCTTTATCCAGAAGTATAAACTGTAGTTCTCTACACTATTCCTCAATATTGTGCAGAATACTGCCTCTTTAAATCTATACGGATATTTTAAGGTCGGTAGGAGCTTTGTTTTATCTGAGCGTAAGCTCCAGTAGAATAGAGATGCCATGTTACATACAAATTTACACGCAAGAGTACAGACAACTTGTTGAATCCGCTGATGTGTACACAAATTTACAAGATGGAACAATGCAGACAAAGTATGTATACAACGATATTTATGTCTGAATACATAGTTTTATTTCAAAATACACAACTCTCTTTCAGGGTGTTTAATGTACGATAATAGTATTTTCATGCCGCTCGATTTATTTATGCTTGCGTGTTTGATGAACAATAGGATTAATTAAATACAAAAGGCTCCACATTACAAAATGCAGTAAACATAGTGTCTCGTTAGATTTTAACACTGTTAGATAGTAAAGGAGCAAGCATATTACACGGCAAGTATTAGAACCCAACTGTGAAGCATATCTTATTAATTTGTTATTATAGGTTTTCGTAAGAAATTAGTTCTTCCATACAGCTTTATCTTGAAATTTGTGCTATTTTTTAAGCACCTATTTTTGTGGAAAGGAATTATATATAAACCACACACACACACACACACACACACACACACACACACACACACACACACACATCTCTCTCTCTCTCTCTCTCTCTCTCTCTCTCTCTCTCTCTCTATATATATATATATATATATATATATATATATATATATATATATATATATATATAACAATGACAACACTGTTTGATAGACATTTATCCAGCATAAAAAGTTTATTTGACATGGTTAATAGTAGTGTCAAATATATCTCGATGCAAGGCGCTTCTCTGCTAAGCTACAGTCTATCGAACGTAGCAAAATATAAGAGAAATAGGTGGGATAAAACGGAGTCATCTAACCTTAACAACTTCATCAATTCTGACTTCAATGCGGTCATATTCAGGTCGATTCTCGTGCTTTCTCACCACGGTCAGTTTCACGACTGGCAATGTGAGAGTAAACAAAAATATGGTACAATTATCACGCATTGCCATTTCGTATTGCAATTTTAAAGATTTCTTCTATATTCCGATTAGCAAAATTACATTATGTGCGTTAGTATTCAATACGTTGCTCTTGTTATGGTGTTATAGATAATGGACTTTTAATTACCCTGAATATCCGCTAAAACAAAATAACGTTAAATCCGTTTTAAGTTGAATATATATATATATATATATATATATATATATATATATATATATATATATATATATATATATATATATATATATATATATATGTGTGTGTGTGTGTGTGTGTGTGTCTGTGTGTGTGTGTGTGTGTGTGTGAAACTAAACTGGTATGTACTTCATGATCAAATGAATATTTGAATATTTAACCCGTTTTGATATAAATGTAAGAAAAAACTAGTATTAAGGAAGACATATTTAGTTTCATAAACAATGAAATTATAGGAATTTCGAAATCGTGTCAAAGCTAACCTAAAATAGCATTATATTGTTGGAAAGTTCGTCTGGTATGACTTAGCAATCATTTTCTGGTTACAACGATTTACATTTTATTTGTCTTGTTTCCTTTGATATTATTATGTCAAGTGAGCCTGAATTTGTAAAGTGAACAATGATATGTGGACATATTAGCACGCATTATTTGGTGCACAATGTCTCTTCGCTATTTGATATTCGTGGTTCTTTAGGAAGATAGTAACACCATGTCTACAGTTTTGAAAAATATATGCAATTAATTAGTGTGTTTAGCTGCACAGAAGCCGTCCTGTATAGAAATCGCAATCGTTACCTTTATTTATAAAACATTGCATTCATTGTTTCCATTGTCCCCTCCGATGTAAATACATTGAGCAGGTAATCCATTAAATTGTCCACATATGGTGGCTTTAATTCAATATTTGAGAAAACACCATGACTTACGTTCCCTTTGCCCGCATAATTGTATCTCATTTGAGGCATCAAAACAGGAGCCAGCCTTTACAGCTTGAGTTGCAGCCATCAATATCAAACATTTGAGTGATATGGCGACAGCGACTGCTTTTCTCAAATTCATTGTCAGGTTAATAGGTGGAACTGGGAAGATTAAAAATTGCTTTCTGCAATATAATGTTAAAGTTCAACATAATTACTTCAGCAAGATATTTCTTCCATCATAGACCTTACAGGTTACATTGTTTATTTCACATAACCATATTCGTCAGAGACAGAATAAGGAGAATATGCAACAATGTGTCGCAAAATAAGGCTGATGATCAAATAATATATTCTCGATAATATTATCAAAATTCAGAAAGATGAACGCAGAAAGATATAACACCAATCTTACATAATCTATTATTTTCTTGAAATACTAATGAACATTTATCCGGAATTGATGAACATTTTAAGACGTCCCTTCTATACTGCGGCTAACACATTTATGCTTTATTTTGGAGGTGTGTAGCTAGTTTATGTGCATTTTTGCTTTGGCAGTACACTGTTAAATGATTTTCTAAGAAATTCCAGAACAGACCAGTTGATATATTTGTTAGCATCTGTACTACTACTGCTGCTACTACTACTAATGTTGCTGCTGCTACTGCTACTGTTACTTCTGCTACTACTACTAATAATAATTATAACAATCAACGATGTGTGTGTTGATAGTGACTTATCATACAAGAATAGAACAAACTTGCATTACCTCACACATATACCAGATGACGCCTTCACTATTCGCGATAATGATGAATGCTTCGATTGAGATCGTTTAAAAACCAACAATCAATAAGAGTCTTGCCTTTACCAAAGTATACACTACTTCATTGAAATTAAAGATCTTACTACTTACGTGTATGCAGCTTGATTTCAGAAGCACGAACGTTCATATGATATTGTTCGCGTATTGGCCAGGTTTTTATACCGGTTGGGTAACAATAGCATACAGGGAGGGCAAATTGGTCAAATGTCTAATGATGTAATGCTGATTTACCTATGCTACGTGTCAGGGAACATATGTTTGAATGGACAAACGTGCCAAGAATCAAATCTATTTAAGTGAGGTCATGACTTTCAATTGTGAGACTGCTGAATAGAAGTTTAAAGGGTGTGCTTCTTGTTTTGTACAATACCACATCTAACATTATACATGCTTTAAAACGAGCATGTTCTTTTATTGCTGTTGTTCTAACTCGAATAGTACATATTTCACAGGAAGAACTGCCAAATCTGCACATTTGATATCTAACTGTTGCATCAGCAATTGTATAATTCAGTTCAGAGGTGAAACCCGAATATTCATATACTGTCTGATTTTATTGCACAACTCAATTGAATAATGCAATGACATGTTGTTAGGCTTAAGACACCGCCCCTTGGTTGCACACAAACGTACGTACGTTCCAAATGTATTGGATGTGCAACAAAACTCTTATGTTTCTATGAGTTTGGATAATACTGACGCACTTATGCATTTATTCACGTGTATACATTCAATGACATGCAGTAGAAAGAGTACAAAATGTTAGAAGCTGTGGATATTCAGTTTGTACTATTGCAATATGGAAAAAGTTCAGTTTTCAACCTATGGTAAACCACATTTTAAAAGAAATAAAAAAACACAATAAAAAAAAAAACAACACAAAGAGAAACGATCATGCTTAAGTTCCTAAGTAGCTCAAACCGTCCAGTAGGAACATGTCTGTTACCGACAAATCAAACGTCAAATGTTGGAGATGGATCTTGGTTTTAGTATTATAATAGTTTCCTAATATTGAATCAGTGTGCAGTTTAAGATTTCAAAAATGGAACAAGGTGCATAGGTGATATGACCGTACGTTTCTCTACATTTATAAGTGTATAATCGCAGTCTAGAGGTAACCTGAAAATGAATATCGATTCTTGAAGCAGGAATTTCCATTACATTGATTTATGTTTAGAATTTTTAATGATTGTTGATCCGTCATAAAAAGAAACATCTCCTCTGATAGAAAGACGGGAACGACTATATCTTTGAGTAGAAAAACAATGAAATGAAATATCGAAAACAACACTGAAATTTTAGAAGACACACCTTCTTTTCGTTTTACTTAATTTTTTGATTGTTGGTAATATGCGCAAGCGCACGTAAAGCTTTCAAATATTAGTAGTTGATTTAGCGCCGAAAAGCATATAACGCCAAGAGTATGTTTTCTCATCCTAGCATGTATGTATGTATGTATGTATGTGTGTATGTATGTATGTACGTATGTGTGCATGCTGAGGAGTGTATTACGTAATTGACAGCTTATTAGGGTTCAAATCTGAAGACTAGATATTGATATATCTAATTTCGTATGAACGTGTCGTGTTAATTAGAACCTAACCATATACATGTCAATACAGATGTGCAAAGCATCTACCATTTTCTCCAAGTTAATTTACAATCAAATACCTGCATTAATTACTCAATATATTCATCCTAAATATGGACCTATTGATTTAGCATGTTTCCGTTCTGTTCTGAAATTTCCTTGGAAGCTATTCATTGGTGTGCTGCCAAGGGCAAAATTGCACTAAAACCACCTGCACACCTCCAAACACATGGTAAAACTAGTTTTAGTTCCAGTATTACAGAGTCGCCTTTACATGTTAGTCAAGAGCGGATTAGTGTTCAATTGTAATTCAAGAAAACATTAGATTAAGTAAAATTCGTTCTTATCTTTCTGCGTTTGTCGTTTTCAATTTTGATAATATTCATTATATTACCTGATCATCAGCATTATTTTGTGACACATTGTTACTTCTCAATATTCAGTCTCTGACCGACATAAAACATTAGTTCACACGATGCATGGTCTTTAGAAAAATGATTCTGTAAAATGACCATGTTCACATGTAAGGTCATAGATGGAGGAATTATCTTGCAGAAGAATATCGGTAGAAATTTAATATTGTATTACAGATCGTATGTTTTAATCTGCCCACTTTCACACATGGAACTGACAATGGATTTGAGAGAAGCAGTCGCTGTCGTCATCTCGATCATATGTCTGCTATTGATGGTTGCAAATCAACCCGTAAATTAGGCTTCATGTTTTCATGCCTGGGTTGAGATACAATTATGAGGGACCAGTGAGCTTAAGTTATGACTGCTACTCAAATAATGAGACAGTGACAAACGCTCTCAGGAATCTGGCATGTGATGGGCATAATGATGCGCACTGAATATGTTAATGTGTCTCTTAGTGCGTCAACATCATACAGTCACTAATGGTTGATGGTCGATGGCCAGGATGGAAAGCCTACTGTGCTTATCTGGTTTCATGCTTGCTGTGAATGTTTTGACATCTACCTGACAGTACTCTCTGATGTTAAATAAGGTATTTGGGGTCAGGTATCCAGATCATGACGTAAATATTCCAGTTTATATCGCAATCACATGTTGCTATTAAGTTATATATTATTTTGTGTATTCTTTTGGATATTGTGGGTGAAACTTAGTTATGGCAAGAAAGCCAATGTGTTCTTTGGAGAAAGCTACAATATCGAACAAGACAGTCACCGTAAACTTTGCACGAGAACAGTATTTTAAATATCATGTGCAGATAAGTTCTTTTCCAAGAAATGATAATGTGTAAACATATTATTGAAATACTTATCTGCTAATGTATGTTACTGAGTCAAGCATATCAAAATTTTGCGACTAGACCTTTGTTATTGTACTATTTAGCGACAACGAGAGTAACACGATGTCATATCACGTGTGTGTGTGTGTGTATGATTTGAATTTTTAACGTAGCTTTAACAATTTTTCAGCCATATCGCTAAGATGTCTTCAGTGTGGCAGTTTATAGTGATGTCTAGCACTGAGTCATCATGCCACAGACATGTAGCATGATGTCCCACCCAGTCACATTATCCTGTCACCTCGCCTACCAGTCCTAACACTAATCTTTTAATGCTGAGCGCCAAGCGAGGCAGCTGTTAATACCATTTTTGTAAGTTTTTGGTAAGATTCGGCAGGGGGTCGAACCCACGGCCTCCCGTATCCAAGGCGGACGCTCTAACCACTTGACCACCGGAGCGGTCATCATATAACGTAAGCACGCACTTATTCCATCCTTTGCTTAAAACACCAAATTATTGAATGCTAACAATGTGGACAATGTATAGGAACAACTGCTTAGTGTATTTACATCGGCGACACACGAGATCTATATAAAATATTTTTTGATAGTTTGGAGTAACGGAGGCCGTTTCTATACAGGACGACGACTCATGCTAAATAAACCTGGTAATTGCATATTATCATAATTCTACACAATGTGTTACTGTTTTTCCTAAAGAACCAAGAATACCAAATAGAAGATATATCGTGTACAACACAAGCATTTTAGTCATAGTACACTATAGAAATTCTCGCAAATGTGACAAAACCATATAAAGGTAAAATACGAAACACAAAATGTAGCCATATGTCGCCAGAAAGTCCTGCTAAGTTATAAGGAACGACATTTCGTACAACATACTGTTGTTTGAGGTGATCTTTGAAACTCTGTCGTCATTTCTATAGGTTCTCTGTTTGTGAAACTATACGTAGAAGGACTGTTACAATCTTTATTAATAGTTGTCTCATAGATTTACAGGAAGAGGAGTAAATAATCATAGATTGATTGTACTCGATAATTACGTAATAAAGTTTCGTTCGCTTAAATTGGCTCTCACAGATCGGTCGCTCCATTGAACTCTTAGCAATTTCCCAGGGGATCTTTAACTTACAGTATGTCCGATTTGAAGTGAGAATTATGAATGATCATCATCTCCAAATTAAGGTGAACTGACTCGCCTGATCGTTTGTATGGCTTAATTAACTAAACGTATTCAATCTACGTTCCTCTATATGTAAAAAGGACGAGTCAGTCGGAAAACTCTCATTAGAAAACTCGGTCCCGTAAACTCATGGGGCGTAGAAGTGCTACTTAGGATGAATGTGTAGAAAATTTAATCATATAGCTTTGCTTGCCATGATAACAGAAGCACGCAACTTTCTGCTTTAACATATGATTACCTTATTTACAAATGTTCTAAGCCGCAAACGCTGTATACAGAATATATGAACGACTTTTTCTTTTAAGTCTTCTATTTAGTTCAAATGTTGTGCGTAAGCAGTTTTGTGCATGATGTGGCCTTATGTTTACGAATGCCAACACATGGTTCACCTTGAAAAAACATGATTACACAGAAACCTTACACCTTGTTGTAGCAATTGCACATGCTCGCGCGTTCTTAATTTCAAAGCGACCTGTTGCTAGGTGTCAATTTTATTTAAACGTATGCAACATTATATTTAGCAAGTTAGTTTAAAGGAAAGACAAAGACCTGAAAATCATTTCTAAGTCCGTACATGGAAAGTTAAATCATTGATGCATCATGATGTTCTTTCCTAATGAAGTGCTGACTATAGTTATTTAAATCGGTAAAGTATTATAGTAACCATCCACTATTAACTTGTGTATTACAACAGGAATTACAAAAATGCGAATTAATTTCATAGATTATATCGTCGCACTACGTACCAGCCTTTGCTCCTGATTATATTCACAACCTCATTTTTCCACCATGGCCATCCACGGGTACACGAACTATGTTCATGGATAACTACGTCTTGATAACTTATTATCCGTTGATTTAACCGTTCGGGACGTTGGTCGTAAAACCCAATGCCTACGATAACCATTTATGAATAAAATGAAATAATATAATATGTTGATAAATGTATAACAAGGTACATACAGTTTCGTGTAGTGATAGCTTGTTTAATTTAAAGCATTCTGTGTTAGGTATCCAAGTGTACCAGCATGCGCCTCTACTCTCACATTATCGTCCTTGACATGCCGGCACGACCTAATCTTCTAACATGTCGGGTAAACTGTTATCAATGTTAAAAAATACGTTCATGCATCCAACTAGTCTTCCTACCACCCTCACTTACAGTCTCTTTCATGCCCTTCAGTTGACTATATTTTTCAGTTTTCTTCAGTATTTGAATTAATGAGAGAAACTTAATATTTTAAATAAATTTGTAAATATTAATTTCTTTTTCTAAACATTTTCATAACTATACAATTTGTTATTTCCTTTTGTCTAATAATGCTCTAGGTAATAAACACATCAATGTATGTATGTATGTAGGTATTTAGGTAGGTAGGTAGGTAGGTAGGAAGGTATGTATGTATGTATGTACGTAGGTACGCATCCATGCATGCATGCATGTATGTATGTATATATGTATGTATGTATGTATGTATGTATGTATGTATGTATGTATGTACGTACGTACGTATGTATGTATGTATGTATTATGTATGTATGTACCGATTTGTCTGTCTATCTATCTGGGATTGTCTAGGATAATTACATCCTATAATAAAACACGGTAAAGCACAAACACCATATTAAACATTAAATTGTTGTATATAATTTCGCTTTTGAGATTAGAAATTTGATCTTCATCACTACAGTACGAATAGGGAATATTTGCTCATGTTACCACCTTTCACTAATAGTACCATTGAAGGTGAACATGCCGGAAAAGAGTTATGTCTGAAAAGAAAACTTCATCGAATTAAAAAACCACGACTTTGAATTAACAGAGAAACATTGCATCTAAATATCTCGCAATCACTAATGCTACATCACAGCTATCCAAACTTGTTATCTAAGACACATACGAATATATATATATATATATATATATATATATATATAGAGAGAGAGAGAGAGAGAGAGAGAGAGAGAGAGAGAGAGGTTTTTGCTTTCTGCTAGACTTCTTCTTCTAAGACACAGGGACTTATATATATATATATATATATATATATATATATATATATATATATATATATATATATATTGAGAGAGAGAAAGAGAGACAGACAGACAGACAGACAGAGACAGAGAGCTTGATTTCTGCTAAACTTCTTGTCGGGCAAAAATATGGCCCAAATATATTATGAATCCCAGAACATAGAGACAGGAACGACCCTTAGAACCAGATTGTTAAGAGAAATATACAGATGGTATTAATACTTGCCTGGTAATATGCTCACTTGTTTTGTCAACAGTTCGTTTTACATCTAGCTAGTCCCCTTTATTTAACAGTTTAGAGCTTTTTGAATGCAACTAATCTTATTGTAAATCCTAAACGCATGAAAATAATTGTGTCTGGTAATACAGTGCCTCACTGTTGTCTACCTTGGTACTCTAAAATAAATTTGGTTCTACTGATTCATAAAATCCTATCTGTGATTGCTTATATTACATTATATTAATTATATATGCCAACAGAAGGCTTGCATGGTAGCTATGATCACACTTTGTTGTTTTGCATCGTTCCATTTTATTGCGATAATTGTCGTGCCTAGCAAGCTGCTTTCAACGTTGAATATTTTTGATTCAACGTTTGTTTTTCAGACAGTCAAAGGAAGTGCCGCCGAGGAATCTTCTTACAGCTGATCTGCCTCAAAGCTATACCGCTCACACGTCATCCCGTCTTCGGGGTTAGAGTAGGGCAACTGAATCCTCTAGCATTTTTATTCCTGTACATTGGACTCTAAGCAGTTGAATTACTGACATAATTAGTTTTCAAACTAAAGTGCCTGGCTGTAGTCCATTTGATGGAGATTCCATAGCTTCTACACCGTGTCAAGCGTGTAGTCTGAGCAAAGATCCGATTGTGTTGTGTAACTTTAGTTGCAAGAAATCTATTTATCTATCTATCTATCTATCTGGGTGTTTGTGTCGTTTGTGCTCTCACGCAAACACATACACATGCATACAGGTCATGCAAATGCGGAAAGGAACTATTCTATGATGCTTTGACATATGTGTCGACTTCGCTGCTTCGTGCGGACATTTATGTTTCCTTAAAACAGGCACCAAAATCTCAATAATTTGTATGTAGTATACATACATCTGTTCATCTTGATATAAAAGCATTTTACAGGTTAGCTGGAAATCGTACCATACAGATAATCAATGGAGGTGCCACCGAGTAATCTTCTTACAGTTGAGCTTCCTCAAAGCTATACCGACCACAATTAAGACCCTCATCGGATTAGAGTAGGGTAACTGAATCCTCTAGCCATTGTACATTTATATCGGCATCTAAGCAGCATGATTCCTGACATAATTTGTTTCAATACAAATACAGTTCTTGGCTGTAATCCGTTTGAAGTAGATTATATAGATTTTACCCTGTGACAAGCATGGAGCCAGAGCAAAGATGTGAATGTGTTGTGTAACGTTTGTTGAAAAATTATTGAAGGTGAATGCAGAAGCTTATCTATCTATCTATCTATCTATCTATCTATCTATCTATCTATCTATCTATCTATGTGTGCGTTTGTTTCAGTAATCACGCAGGAACGTACACTTGCATAATGGTCATGCAAAAGCGAAAACGAACTATTGATTGATGCTTTGAGATATGTATAGATGTCGTATCGATATCCGGACATGTTTCCTTTAAACATACAGCTAAATCTCTACTTTATTATGTCCCCTTTCTACTCAGACAAACCCCATGCTAAAAGAAACATGCAAAGGTCCCTAAGATTGTTTAACATGATGTTTCTTTTTCTAAAAATCAATAATTGTCTTGTCTGCTAAGATGCTTTCGCTGTTGACTATTTTCGATTCACTTTTCATTTGTCAAACAACCAATAGAGGTGCCGCCGAGTAATCTTCTTACCGATGAGATGCCTCAAAGCAATACCGCTCATAATTAAGACCGTCATCGGGGTTAGAGTAGGGCAAATGAATCCTCTAGCCATCATTTATTTACATTGGACTCTATGCAGTTTAACTACTGACATAATTTTTTCTAAAAAGCACAGAACATGGCTGTCGTCTATTTGAAGGAGACTCCATGGCTTTTACCCCTTGTCAAGCGCTGAGTCTGAGCAACTTTTGTTGAAATAAATCTTGAGGGGGAATGCAGCAAGCCCATCTATCTATCTATCTATCTATCTATCTATCTATCTATCTAAATATGTGTTCGTTTTACTACTCACGCACGCACATTCACATGCATAGAGATCACGCAAATGCGAAAACGAACTAATGATTGATGCTTTGACATATGTGTAGATGGTGTGTCTTCATGCAGACATTTATGTTTCCTTAAAACGTGAACCAAAATCTCAATATTCTGTATGTAGTATGCATGTTTATGTTCATCGTGATAAAAAAGCATTTTACAGATTAGCTGGAATTCCTACCATTTCCAGGCTTCAAACCTTGTCTGATGGTCACAACACCCCTTGTGTAGCTGGTAAGGATCGATCATTATTCCATTTAAACCATACATACATCGCACAGATAATGCAATAGATTCATTGGTGTGGGCATTCTCTTATTGCAACAGTACCCGGATTTCGCCCCAGTTATTAATTTAAATTTAATACATATTGGTTCCGGATTCCTTTATCAGAAAGAAAAGTATATAAAAGTTATTAATATATAATAATATAAGAACGCATCCAACAAATCGCAATGTATTTTCATTTAATCTGACGCGAGGATGTTTGTTAGCTGTAATGTAATTTTTAGTTATGGATAATTAACATTTGAATACAAGTTATATAATTCGCCTTTGGTTTCGTCTATGCTTTCCGAAACCCATGTATTTTGTGGACATAATCCAAGTACTTCGAAGGTTTTCATCGGCACATACTCAAAGGAACCGGGCATCAGTTATATCATATCCTGATTAAAGTTATAATAGTTTTCTTTTGCGTCTCCATTCAACTCAGATAAACAACATAAGAAAATAACATGGAAAGGTCACTACGTTTGCTTTACATGTTTTTTATTGATCTGAAAGGCAATAAAGGTATTGCCTACTAAGCTGCTTTCAACGTTGACTATTTTCGGTTCACCGTTTATTTGTTAAACAATGAAGAAGTGCCACCGAGTAATCTTCTTTCCTATGTGCTGCCTCCAAGCAATACCACTCACTGTTAAGCCCGTCATTGGGGTTAGAGTAGGGCAACTGAATTCTCTATCCAATGTACATTTACTTCGGCCTCTAAGCAGCTTAATTACTGACAAATTAGTTTCATTTAGTAATAGTTAGCAATGTGAGATCCAATGTTTGTAAAGAAGCAAACTACAGCAAGTTGTTGGTGTTGTTGTTGTTGTAGGGTGTAAAGCCATTTTTCAGCACAAGATAGGCTATACATAGTGGCCAATATAAATGGTGGAGAAGGACCCCATGAAAAAATCGGAAAGAACCACAGACTCACGAGAAGCTGCTGGCAAGCTTTTTCACGTATCCACATTGGCCGCACCCGAGACTCAAAACCATGCAGACAGAGATGAGATGGCAATGATTCGTAATAGTGAGCGCTTTAGACCACTCGGCCACTCAGGACCCCAACTACAGCAAGTTTCAAAATACTGTCTATTCCTACATTGATTATGTCCTGACGTTTAAAATTTTAGAATTAATGATTGAAAAAGTTTTTAAATATTGCTCAAAACAGTGATGTCTTGCAGGAATAAAACTGTTCAAAGGAAAGTAAATCACACAAATCTTACGAATCTAATTTGCTTTGTGTCATATGGTTAATAGTCATTTTGCAGAGTTTTGTGTCACATGTCAATGGACCTTTATGGGACAAGTCACAAAACTATTAGTCTTATTTTTAATAATTTCTAATTTCAGTTTCCACTTTCTCTTTGTTAAATTTTTTCCAGAAAAATTGTTCCTATTGCAACATGTCCAGAACATATACATAACAGATAACCTATATGTATATCTTTTTGTCATTTGTATCCAGTTTTATTGCCATTTTTCTGGTGTTGTATATTAAGTCACTGTTTTGTACTTTTCCTGTTGGTGCTCCACAATATGTAAAGGTGGTTGCTTCTGAAAAAATGCCCAGATAAAACTGTTTGTTGTTATATTTGACCAGAGCTACCTCTTGATCCCTCTTCTTCCTGCAATGAAATAGAAAATAAAAATTAATTGGTTACAACTAATATGAAAACCAGTTGCCTACCAACTGTGAAGGTAATATCAAGTACATGACTTCTGAGAAACATACACTTTATAGCATATAGGATAGGATAAATGGTCCCTTAAAACATATTTTAATAATATATATGTGGATTTTGTTATGTAGGAAAGGTACATGCGAACAACTTACACATTTATAGTACATTCACACATATTCTTAACAGAATATTTTTCATTGATATTGAATAATATCAAGTATAGTTCAAAGGATTATAAGAGTTGGAAACATATGGTTTTATGCCTACATATGGCAACCTGATGGATAATTTAATTGTGCCATTTCTAACTCTAATCCACCAGTGTTCCTGGAATTTACTTGAGAACAATTTCTACAAAGTTATGCTTATGTAAGAGATTGTTTTTTCTTCTTAATTCTCCTCAAATACTTCCAATGTGATACAAATGTGGTAGGAGCGTTTCACATTGCATGTGCAACGAATCGTCTACCAAGATTGGACTTCTAAAGAACACTCTTACAACTGTGTAGCTGTCATAATGATCAAATGGAGAATTTCATTAAAGTCACATTACCCAGAATATGCTATTATTTGTCTTTTATATTAAATTAAGACAAATGAGTGGTGTTAGGTCTGTTTTGGCCTCTTATTATCTTACTACTGTCAAAATACAGCAAATTCGTATATAAAATGGTATAAAAGCATATTTACTTTATCTATAAGAGCATTGTTGTTTTTAAGCATCATTTGCAGCCCAGTTATAGTCAATACATATTACATACGTAATTGCTATCAGTAATCAAATATACTGTTTTAAACTATGTTTAAAAATGCAGAATGAATATGACTTAGAAAATCTAATATAAAATATTCATATCATTTAAAAGAAAGTAATTCACTAGTTTATGTGAACCTGTTTGATTTCAATTGTATTTTTGGATATTAATTAATATAAAGGTTATAAAAGAAAAAAATATAAAAAAAAATTAAAACCTAGCTTTCAAATTATAAGACACTATTGAATCAATTGATTCAAATATAATAACATGGAAAATATACCATCAGGTGTTGTCTGACCGCAGCTGCAGATATCTGTAGTGTCTTTTTTTCTGTCATCAAAACAAAGATGCCTTTGCAAAACAAACACTTTGTGGTTTATCTCCCATTTATGTTTTTTATGCTCCATTTTGCTCTACTGTATCACTTCTCTATGGATGAAATTTCAGAAATGGCCGGATAACCTCCTTGCATTTATTTTACACATGTGTTAACATTTTGTACTTGAACTTGCTATTTTAAAATTCCAAGCCCAAAACATTTACAATATTCTATTTCCATCATTATTGACAGTATATGTTTGTTTAAAATGTGCATGCGGTGCATATGTATGTATGTATGTATGTATGTATGTATGTATGTATGTATGTATGTATGTATGTATGTATGTATGTATGTACGTGCTTTCACCAAGTAAACGGAGTTGCAGTATCTCAATTGACAGGGAACCATACTCTTAATCCTAATATTCACACTGTGATACTTACTCAGGCCAGAACTGGGCCAATCAGGCCAGAACTGGGCCAATCAGGCCAGAACTGGGCCAATCAGGCTAGAACTGGGCCAATCAGGCCAGGGCCAATCAGGCTAGAACTGGGCCAATCAGGCCAGAACTGGGCCAATCAGGCCAGAACTGGGCCAATCAGGCCAGAACTGGGCCAACTGCTTTGGTGTGTCCTTGGGAAAAGTATTTCACACACATTTCCTTGGCATGATATAGCCAATAATATGTTAAAAAGTGTTGACAAAACCAACAAAAACAAGAAAATAAATCAGCCACTAAAATTTGGCTTCTAGGTGTCGATAATAAAATAGCTACTGAAGGAGACATTAAGAACAGTTACTTAAAATCACAAGGAAAGCAAACTTTACCTCTGGTTTTTATCAACTCATTATATTACCTACTTTGATATCATAGGAACGAAAGTTCCTTTATGACATGAAATATCACTGTGGCCAGCGTTTTGTTTCGTCAAGCTCACTTATATCTGAATTTATTTTCTACTTGATAATTCTTGTTCACAATGGCTTCTACTAACTACCTTTCATTTTCATTTCATTATACACTGCATAGAAAACTGACCATCTTCATTCTACATTCAGAGTGATACTCTATTCAAATGGAAGTTGTTAACTTTTCAATCAGCAAGGTTCTGTTGGACACTGACCCATGGGAATTAATTAGTGAAAATAGATTTCACATGCAGTTGTTTTACTTCAGCTCTTAGTAGTACAAATATTGAATAGTCCACCTTACATACAGTCAATCAGTGTTATCTCTTATCTGTGTTAGTGAACAGATTTTCTGGTCCTGGTTGTCCAGTGATACATCAATCTCTGTTGATGATCAGAGCACCTGCCTTAGTTACATGGTCTTCAAGCATAAGGGTTTCCAGTTCCGAGTCAGTCATAGTTTAGAGACGATGGAAATAAAGGTGTAAATATAATCAATAATTTCCTGTGAATGGCTCCCCTACACCTGTAAAAGTGTACAATACTTAACAGAATGGAACTTGCAGTTTAGTTAAAGCACTCAAGAAACAAGAAGAAAAAACTCGCATTCAAAACTATATTACTTGAATTGTTCAATCAAGTACATCAATCATAACTATGTACATCTAGAACTGTGTCTATTCTAAAATGATTATTATAAGTATTTTAAGCTTCACACATTCTGCCCTCACAATTTGTGTACCCATTCCTTTCTCTTTCTTACTGATGTATACTGTGCCTCCAGTTTATACAAAATAGGTAAAAGTAGTACTCAAAAGCTATGATGCTGTAGTTATTATTATTTTCTTAACCCTTGTTAACTGTATGACTGTTTCTGCTGTCTGCTCTCTTCCTACTCACTAATGTTTCTTATTAATAAATGATTATATTACGTAGTAATTTTGATTGGTTTTATAAATCAAAAAATCTTTTCTCACAAATTGTGCTGACGGCAGAAACTACTGGAACAAAACCTGGTCTAAGATAGTGTCTTATTACTTCTGTACAGAAATCATTGGTCACCTTTCTATCAAAATGTATTTATTGTGTAAAAATTATGTGAAACTATATAACAAGAAATTAAATCTGATGCCACTGCATAAATATGTTTAAATGTGGTTTTCATATGTGTTGGATATAAACGTTTGAACAGAAATTTTCTAATCTAACAATTTAGGTTTAGATAGTGTATTATGGTTCACTAGTTATGGAATTTAATAACCGATGCCGCCCTAGTGTGTATTATGCATGAATGCAAATCTCACTCTAATAGTATTTCAGAAAGGATACACATACATGGCCATACATTTTATTAAAAGTGTACATAGATAGTTTACATTTGCTTATGGATAATACAGAATTCATGGAATGTATGCTGAGTGAAGGATGCAAGTAAAAATTAAAAAATGAAACAAGCAATTCGGTGCCAATATCATGATTACAAATAACTGCACTGATTACATTTTATAATATTATGCAATTCTTCAACAATGTTTTTGCAAATAATAGTTTAACCTTTAGGATTTGGATTTTTAACTATTGAACTCGGGTCCTTTTGGATGAAAACCTTGTCAGCACAATTGGCAAAAAAAACTTGATTATTGTTAAATATTATCGCACAAGTCAGTTATTCTTAAATATATCATCTGATTGTTGGCATTATATATTTATGATAAAATAGCTGAAATAGAAATTATTATTCTTGATCTTCATCTTCTTCTTCTTCTTCTGCTTCTTCTTCTTCTGCTTCTTCTTCTCCTTCTTCTTCTTTTTATTATTATTATTATTATTATTATTATTATTATTATTATTATTATTATAGATTTCATCAGTACGTAAGAAATAAGTATTCCAGCAGCTAGTTCATAAACATTTCTAAGTTCTCTTTGTCTGTTAGCTTTGGTTATATCATATTGCACTGTTTTGTTGCAATAACTGTCCAAGTAATAATATAGTTCTTAATTTATGTTTCATTCCTAAAGCATAGGAATTATATTAGGAAATGTAAATCCATGGAATGGAGCAAGTGTTTTAGTTATCTAAAGATAAAATATAAAGAGTTTACACAACGTTGTTATTCTAAACATCAGACCCCTATTAAAAACATTTTCAATGAAGTAATTTATTTGCATGTAGTAGCATTTTACAGCACCCAAGAACAGTTATATGGTAATTTGTAGAAATGATCAGGTACTGACCAGGTTTCACAGTATGGACAAGTACCTGCCTGGCTGGGTTCTACGATAAAAATTTGATTTTACTGGGTTGGACCTCCTACCACTGCAGTAATAAAATATTTTTAAAAATCTAAATAACGAAAAAATTTTGTATGATTGCCGAAAATATTGGACTGAGAGGAGATGTGTGGGGAAACTCGACAAATGTGAATGAAGAAACTTGACCCTTACGGGTACCTAGCAAACTTTCCCTACCTGTCCATCTCTAGTAATTTGTTACATGGGAGTAAAGATTTTAGGACATAGCATCAAACCTAGTGCTGCTTGACACAGACCCAGTAGGCTTATGTATGATATGCTGTACATTGTCTGATCATCTGTTAACTCTAGTTGTTATTACTCCTTCTCTTCAACTACTTTGACTACTGCATTGAAATTTTACACACACACACACACACACACACACACACACACACACACACACACACGCACGCACACACACACACACAAACACACACACACAATCTCCTCAGGTCGCAATGATCGAATATTGAAAACTTCACTTCTGTGTGAGTGTCACTTTGTATATAGAAAACTCAACAGGAGAAATGAAGAAAGTATAGATTATGTGCCAAGTGTCAAATTACTCCAGATACATTTATGTTTTGGGAAAAAGCGGAAAACTCAAACAAGCAAACAATATTGCATGACCAGTACATAATATTATTATAAACTTTTCGCAGTCAATTAGCTTATCATAGAAAGTACATATAAGATGTTTACTGTCTATTTTATATGATGTGTATTGTGTTCTCGTCTACAATATGTGCATTTGCATAGGACATTGGGCAACATTTTCTGTGAGGATTAAAGGAACATTTATGAGTTTTTAATAATGCATGGTTATTATATAGGTTGGCAATATTAATGAAGTCTCAAATGTAGTTCAGTTAAAATACCAAAGAAGTCTACTGATAGTATCAATGTAAGATGACATTCGATATTTACCTACTAGAAATCCTAATGACGCAAAGGTTATTGTAGTGTCATGTTCCAGTTTTGGTGGGCAAAGGCTTATATATATATATATATTCACTGCCATCTCACCTCTGTCCATGCGGGTTTAAGTCTTGTGCATTTCCAGTGTGGTTATGCGAGAAAGCTACTAGTAGTTTCCCGTGAGTCGGTGGTTCATATCGGGGCTTTCTTGTATTCTTCTACCACTAGATGTACTGGATGCGATGAATAGCACACCTTTGCCATTTGCAATGGCATTAAACCCCAAAACAAAATCAACATGTAGAACCAAACCACTTATATAGTAAATAGACTAATAGTTTCTAGTTTATTACTAAATCATAAGGATAATATTAAGATCATTAATTCCATGGAGTGGAGCACGCATCTTAGTTTTGTTTTATAGATAAAGATATGGAGAATGCTAATTTGCTAAACATGAAGAGGAAGGCAGGCTTGGCTATCAGGTTAGAGGCTGGTTGATGGTCATAACAAGTTATTAGCTGTCCATCAAGAGGATGTGAAAATCCATTGGCGCTTAATTATATTATTAAATGAGAGAGAGAGAGAGAGAGAGAGAGAGACAGAGAGACAGAGAGAGACAGAGAGAGAGAGATGTTTATATTTTCCTCAATGCAGTATCATCTAGAATATTTTCTGATTTTATAAAAACAAATTAATTATAGACTTTGAAATGGTACAGCTGTCAAAAAATGTCAAACATCCCACAAAGTAAAACTATAGGTTTCTCTGAGCATTTTGAAAATAAAATACGGATTTTGTGATTCTGCATGTGGATATATGGATAGGTGCATGTCTTAATAATATTTCACAAATTCTCCATCACTACTCAAATCTCTGGATATGATTGGAGATGGTCTATAGATCTGCATAATGGTTTAACATTATAACCCAACTTCGGCTATTGGAGCTGGTTCATATAAAATTCAAAATTAAGCTAGATCAATCTTTCAGAACACCCATCAAGAGTTTGTGCAAATCTGAATAGAGACTTATTTCATCAGTTACAATTGAATTGAAGGAAGGTGGTAAGGGATGATACTTTTGCTGGAATCTGAATCTAAAATATAGTTGCCTGTCGCACAGCTTTTTTATTATTAGCTTGAATCACTTTCTTAACTGATTGCAAGTCATATTAAACACAAAATGGCAGATGTATATCCCCACCTGAATTTAACTACAGATCAAAGGCATTGTCATAAACAGTCCAGCCTGGAAGCGTCTAATTCAGGTGGGGATTCCTAAATTTGCTGTTAATGTTGTTGGGACTCTATGGTTTTAATCTTAGTAACAGAAAAAAAAAAATAGTTTAGTAAGATTCAGCAAGTAATATATTTCCCTTGAATACAAAAGTGAAAACTTAAAATGCACTAATAAAATAAATCGCAAATGATCCTAAAATTTCTATCAAAACTTCAAATGTATGGAGTTACAAATGAATTTCAATGGTGTTCTGAATAAATTCCAATACTGATCGTGCTGATGTTCTAATAGCCTCGAATGTGCTAATGTGCAGAAATCGTAATGAATCACAGTTATGTAATAAAAATGTCCTTACATGAATGCAAAATAATCTTAAAATATTGATTTAGTCTGGACATATTGAACACTTTATAATTCCAGTGAATAATAAAAAAAAATAACTCCTCTCAAGTTAAAAACTGAGTACAACAATAAGACTGAAATTTTGAAGTAAGCAGCATTAATTTGAAAAGCTGTGACACAATAACATAACTAGGATGAGTGTAAACGTCCTTTCTATAACATTTTAAGTTGTTAAGAAGATCATGAATTTAAAAAAAAAATTCCAATACTCAGACACAAGTAAACCTGCTTACCTCCATTAATAATTTTCTGAATATTTAATCTATAATCTACAATCATAGAGAAATAGATATGTATTATGGTGTTTACAAAATAAATGTCACTTTTCAGATAGAACCTTAACTCATCTACTGGCCAAGGTCAATCACATAATATAGATATGCATAACATATAATCATGGAGAAAAGTCAGAAAACAATGCAAATTAAATATACATAACAATGGTTTTTGTTTATGTATTCCAATTCCAAGTGTTCACTAATTCCAAAGATAATTTTGGACATTCTTTCTGCTCGCTAAATAACAAGTATCGATGCCTAAATATTACAAGCACAATGCACCGTTTATAAATAAAAACAATTGAACTATAAAATTTCTAATTTCTCAACTGTTGTTCCAGAGACTTACACCTATGGTAAAATTCAAATTCACAATTATCAAACACCTATTATCCCAAGAGATGATATTTTTGCTAACAAAGTAGAGGATGAAAGAATTTTCTTTCTGCTTGTGCACTATGTTTGAAAGACATTACAAAAATTCGTATTTCATAATTTAGAGCATTTTGAATATTAATTTAGCTTGGAGGATCTAAGTTAGCTTTGCTATTTAGTAACCATTTTTAAATAACATATGACTCATTGAATCATTAGGTAACTGTGTTATTTATTTTTCATGTGTAGCTGATAGGACTATATGACATCCTTTTATGTGAAAGTTTGAATATTTACTTGTTAGGAAGTTGTACCTTAACCATTATTGCTTCCAAATTAACTTGATTATGTGTGATGGGCATGATTCTTCAGATGTGCCATACATACATACAGACATAGATACATATATACTGTAATAACCTGCATTTTATGGAGTGCAACATATGGTAAACACTTTTCATACATGCCGCCCAATTCGGTCTCAGTTTTTTTTTTAAAATCAGTTCCTTACCAGTGAATTGCTTGAATTAGCTGACATTAATATTTTCTATGATGCTCTGTTTTGTTTACTTCATCGATTAATTCTTACATGTTTTGAGTTAGCGAAAATTGGGAGTATCTATGCCGGCGACTGGCATCCTTGATAATTTGATTTACTATTTCTAGTTAACCGTGTAAGACTGTATGACACACACTCAGTGTGTTTATAGCCCCTGTTGTTTAATTTGTATGCATCATTACATTTAAGTTTGATTTTATCGTCTTTATTTCTTTGGTACATACACATGTTGACTGCCCTGTCATGCGCTCTACCGCGGTAATATTTTAAGAATGCATAACACAGTTTCCGAAACATTGTCATGAGCAACAGTATTATACAGGATGTGCCGCGAAATATAACACTGATTTTATTCTTGGGTCAATACAATCGCATTGTAGTAATGTGTAAAATATCGAGTTGATAATTTCTATATATAATCATTGTGAAAATTGACTAAATATACACATGCAATACTAGCTCATGCTTGTTTGAATATTCCAACAAAATATGTGGGGTTAATGGGCTTTGTTGCTTGTGGTTTTTGTGGGTTTTGTTAGAACTGTAGGTTTTGTGGGCGTTGTGGGTTTTGCTGGACTTGTGGGTTTTTGGGCTACTTTGGTTGCGGCTTTTGTGGGTTTTGTCTGGAGTATATATAAGGCTTTGCGGGGATCAGACAGCTAGTAGCAGTCAAACTAGGTACATCACAGTTATTGAGAGTTTTATTTATGTATTTTTCAAATTATGTTTTGTTTAGTTTATTATAGATTTATGTTACTTTTTGCAACATTTGGAGTGTAAATGTTTGTTTAAATTTTATTTAAGGACTAAGCAATATTTATTTAAGGACTTTTTTGGCTGTTTGTAATTATTTCTCTCTTCCAAATTATATGCATTCTAGTAATTTCTAATTTATTTTAGCAAGCAAACTAGATATTGTTATATCATTTGTTATTTGAAACTCATTTATATGGTCATGTGAGTGTTGTCCTCACAGACAAATACTATTTATTTATTTATTTATTTATTTATTTATTTATTTGCTTTATTTAATTAGTTTTATGAAGCTAAAGGCAAAATAAAAGTTTCTTTGCACTACAATTATATAATTATTTTCTTAAATTATAGTTCCAAATTGTTCTTAGGGAAATAAAATGTCTTAGTCATTGTAAGTGTATTCCTCACCAACTTGACTTTATAAATTCAATTCAACAATATTTGATTAATCTAGCAATCAATAAAGACATAATTTATTTATGTTTCTATTTTATAATTTGCTAGGTGTCTAAGTCATTGTGAGTGATTTTCTCAGCGACCTGACAGCCAATTTACTTCCATCTATACCAATTACTTCAAAAAAGTATTAAGCTATAGTTGAAGTATCAAGCCAAGAAAGTGTTTTCATAGCAGATTTTACATTTCACATACTGCAGTCAAGTCATATCTTCCTTTATGTAGTAAACTGTTGTAGAACTAAATCCAAATATGGTAAATGTTATATAATTTTCATTCATCTCAAAGAGTAATAATATAATGAACTAATAGTTTAGTCCTAATGTGTACCCTGACCTTGTGTGAAGTTATTATATACCAAACTGTACCTCAAGACAATGATAGTATTCTGGCATTATATATATATTACCTCAAGACTCTCATGGTTATGAATTGAGTATTCGAGGTTGTTTAATAAATGAATCATTTTATGTTATGGTTGAAAAGAAATCAAGAGTTCGAGTTTACTCTTTTCTACCCTCCCTTAGTCAGCTGATAAGAAGCATACTCATCCCTGGTCCATACCTCTGTGTAATATTATCAGGACTCTTAAAATACATACATACATACATACATACATACATACATACATACATACATACATACATACATTCCTACATACATACTCTAAGCTTTTGTCCATAATTCTCTTATCATTTTTCTGTAGCACGGAAATGCAAGTCCAATAGTATCTATATGCTTTTCTAAAATAAGTATACCACTTTTAAATAACATACTTTTATTCATAGTCCATGCAACAAAATTGAGTGTTTCAAGAATGAAGGAAAGCATAACAGAAAGCCTTTGTGCATACACGAGAACATTCAGTTTTAGTAACCATATTTTCATTTCTTAATTACTTCCAACAGAGGGAAGAGTCTCTGGTGTAAAAAGATCAAAGTTAACAGCTTTTGATAGAATGTACAGAGAGTGGCAGAGCAGTAATTTTGCCAGAGATGGCAAAACACGGGAGGGGGATTATTTTGCTGGACTAAAATTATAAAACTAACATGACTGAGATCTGATGTGCATGAGTATCAAACTAAATTACGGCAACTGTTGTGTGAATGGTATCCCAGTTACTGTCTAGTTGTGGATTTCATGTCAGGAGAAAATCCAGTCATAGATTAGCTAAACAAGTGTGGTTCAATGAGTGAAATTTCTTTGCCTTATAACTGCTTATATTTAGCAGTAAATGTAAACAAATGGCTATTAAATACCATAAGTATTATTTATAAGCTGCTTCAAGTAAACCATCACATGAATTGCCACGTAACAATGGTATGGCCAGTGAGACAGACTTTCACATTCATGAATTGGGTAATTCCATGGACAACAGTTATGAAACTGTGAGTAATAATGTTTTTGAAATATCATTACCGAACAATTCTGTGTGGCAGGATGACATCTCCATAAGGATTGATGTTCTGGGCACATAATCTATTGACAAAATGGGAAGTTCTTTGCAAGAAGATCTCTCAGAAAATCATGATGATTTGTATACATCAGTGGCAGATTAATGTGGCACTTTGCAAGAAGATAACCTGACCAAGTAAGATGATGCTGATACATTTGGATAATCAGTAACTCCTACAATGACAGTTGATTCAAGCAGTTGCTTTCTGATATAGAATCAACACAGATGATGTGTGTGTATGTATGTATGTGTGTGTGTGTGTGTGTGTGTGTGTGTGTGTGTGTGTGTGTGTGTGTGTGTGTGTGTGTGTGTGTGTGTGTGTGTGTTTTGGCTTTTTGATGAAGCTTTAATGACTTGTAAGTCATATCACTATGATGTCTGCAGTGGAACTGTTTATAGTGATGTCTAGCACTGGGGTATAATGCTGCAGACATGTAGCATCACGTCCCACCCACTCACATTATCTTGACACCAGGTCAACCAGCCCTAAAACTAACTTCTTAATGCTCATCACCAAGCAAAGTAGCTGCATGTACTATTTCTATAAGTCTTTGTATGACTTGGCCATGCTTCGAACCCGCAACCTTCCGCATCCAAGGTGGATCCTCTAACCACTAGGCCACTCCTTTTTCCGGGCAAACTGCACAGACCAAGATCTGCTGGTGCATTATGTTACAGTTGTTCTGGGTCTGTACAGTTAACATTTGGACTCAAAAGTGAAAATATATGGTTCATAGTATCTTAAATGTCATATACCAAAAATTTTCTAAGGCTTAAATTCCATATATTTCGATCATTCTGTCTTTTCTACTTGTAATTAACTGTAATATCTCTCATACTTGATTTCAGCTGTAGAAATTTTATTATTTAACATGACTCTACAAGTTCCCACTCCTGATTCAAATTTGTTATCCTTTACTATCTGACCAGGATGATGAAGTCAAAGTTCATGTGAAATAATGAGTTTTGTAGATCTATGTCTGTGTAGATTTTTAAAGTTTCTACTTCTGTCAATATTTTGTTCACTTATTAGCATACCCGCATCAAAACAAATCATACTTTTTATAAGTTTGTTGTTTTTCAGTTCTCGCATGCATTTCAAGCCTAACAATGAGGAATGTGGACACAACGTAATGCATGATACATTTATCAACTTAACATTTCTTTTCGTCATCATATAAAAATATACGATGTCAGCTATTGTTGATATATTAACAGCTCTCAATAATTTCTTCATGTAATTCCTGAAGTAGCTATATTTAGAAGGCTAGAATAAAGCATAACAACAACAACAACAATCATGATAATAATAATAGTAATAATAATAATAATAATAATAACAAAAATAATAATAATAATAAAAACAATACTACTACTACTACTACTACTAATAATAATAATAATAATAATAATGATAATAATGTAGACTTAGTACAGTGCCTAATATTTATAAGCTGTAGAGTATTAGACAACACATACAAATATATTGAATAACAAGCAGTTTAAAAAATAAACACCTTAAATTTATAAAACAAAAACATGCTGACAATAATTAAGGAAGGAAATATTAAGTCTTCAAGTCTGTACTTGTGGTCAAAATAGGTGACTTTTAAGAGCACTTATTAATGCGAACACAGTGTTCTTGTGCCTTAGATCTATGGTCAACTCATTTCACGAAACTGGGCCCTGGTATGCAAAAGAACGTTGTCGATATCACTTCATTTTAGCGGAGGGGGTTGAGGGAAATACTGAGAATCCAAGTGTCAGAATGGGGGCCTTCAGTGCCCGAGTGGTCTAAAGGACTCATCATTACGGATCACTGCCATCTCACCTCGGTCTGCATGGGGTCGAGTCTCGGACTAAGCCAATCTGGTTTTGTAAGAAAGCTTGCTGGTAGCTTCACGTATGTCGGTGGTTCTCTCCAAGGTTTTCCCAGGTTCTTCCTCCACCATTTATTCAGGCTGCCAAGTATAGCCTATCTTGTGCTGGAAAATGATGTTAAACCCTATAACAACAACAACAAGTGTCGGAAGAGGAGTGTACGTTTTCAAATGTGGAGTATGCACGGGCCAGGTCAGATGGGTATATTGGACTGGAGCTAGTAAATGAAATGTAGCATACTGAACAGAATTTATTTTTGATTCTGGATTGAATGGGTAGCCAGTGAAGGTTACAGAGCACGTGGGAGGTTTGCTCAGTTTTCTGTATTCTAAGGATGATCTCAGCAGCCATGTTTTGAACTCTTTCAAGTTTCTGAAGTAGATACCGAGCTGAACAGTACAGAAATGAATTACAATAGTCTATTCATGAATGTACTAAGGAAAACATGAGTGATTTAGTGTCATCAGCTGAACGAGAACTGTGAATAGAGCCCTGCATATGTTCATTATGTGTTGATGTAATGAGAGCGTATTGTCATTAGTGACATTTTGGTTTGTGTGGTGATCAGGATTTAGTTGTATCATTATTCATCTGGTGCTCGCTATATGTCATCCATGACTTCACATCAGATATGCCCCTCTCTATGCCTTGGATAGTAGCCTCGAATTCGTTTGGGCAGGCAGATTTGTGTATTTGACAGTCATCAGTTTACAAATGATGCGACACCAGAAGTCGATTCATGACACTTGAGAGCGGATGAGTGTATATAATGATGAGAACAGAGCCAAGAAAGAAAGCCTTGTGGAATACCAAAACATATATCAACTGGGTTGGAATGTTTTCCATTTATGGACACACATTGTGTCTTGCTAACCAGTGGCGTCACTAGGGAGAGGGGGGTGCAGGAGGAGTTGACCACACCAGGTGACACCATCAGAGGGGGGTGACACCAAAATAACTGTCTATAAAATCTTTCAATTTTTGTGCAGGAAGTAGGTCCATGGGGGTGACACCATGAGTTACCGCACTGGGTGAAACCAAAACTAGAGACACCACTGCCGCTAAATAATTAGGAGTTGAACCATAGTAAGGCTCTATTGTGAATGCCAAATACATGCTGGAGATGGTGAAGTAATATATCAAAGTCTTTTCAGCAGCAGACAAGTTAAGGAGAATGAGGATTCGCACTAATCTTTCCACTATCCAGAACAGAAAGATGGTCATTAACTACTCTCAGGGGTAACGTTTCAGCACTGTGGTGAAGGAATATGCAGACTGTACATTGCTATAAAGACTGTTTGCATTCAGATGAGATACAAGTTGCGATAGAACATATAAAACATGTACCTGGCAAGAATATTTTAAAAATAACTTTTTCCAAACTTTTTTTAATGGCTTGGTCAAACATTCTTCAAAATGACAAGATTACACTCATCTCAAGCACCATCCGAGTCAATCTGGTATAATGATAATATAATAATTGATTATGGTAATTCAAATCTGATACATGCTTTTTTAAATGAATGAGAGGTTAGAAACAGGGTGGTAGTTCTTTAAATCATTAGGGACAAGTGCCAAGATTTTGACAGAGATTTTACAGTGGGAGTTTTGAAAAATGATGAGAATTTCCCGGATGAGAGAGAAGTATTGATAGCAGCAGTTAGTGAAGACAATTTTGAATCTGTGCACTCAAGCATAAATGATGTCAGAGTCTGAGTTTACATGACATTGGGGCACTCTTCGTCCCAAAGATTTGAGGTGCTCTTCATCGCAAAGCCAATAAATAACAATACATGTTTACGGTCGAGTGACTATCCCTGTCATTCGTTGTTAACACTAGCACTTCCTTTCTCCCCTCCACTGGGGAAAAAAAGATAGTTTCCCGAAATTGATTTGTGGATCTAACTAATCTTGTTTGTCCCAGTATTTGAAGAGATTAGCACAATATATATATATATATATATATATATATATATATATATATATATATATATATATATATATATATATGCATATATATATATATATATATATATATATATATAATATTTAAGAAAAATATATAAAAAATATTTCCCACAAACATCCTGAGAATCATTTGTGCATCTAAATCAGCTGGTTTAACGCAGTCACGATGTGCTTAGAATGTTATATATATTAATTTTGATATTTATAATGTTTGAAAACAAAACTAATTTTTAAAAAATATTCACATAACTGTATTGTGTGTCTAACTGAAGTGCTTTAGCCGAATACTTGAAGTGCTTAGTACTCTATATATACTAACCAATATATACAGATATATATAACTGAAGTGCTTTAGCCGAATACTTGAAGTGCTTAGTACTCTATATATACATATATATATATATATATATATCTATATATA
>JAECUM010094316.1:0-29959 GCA_016617855.1 Megalonaias nervosa | reverse complement strand
AGGAATATGGTATATATATATATATATATATATATATATATATATATATATATATATATATATATATATAATATATGTGTGTGTCTGTGTTACACAGTAGACCATCAAGTCTATACTCTCTAGACGAACGGTGAAATTCCAGTTTATAGACAATTAATAAAATAAGAAAATAACGAGATAGTCATATTTAACCGTTGAATCTACATTTTCTACATCAATAAAACATGTTACAAATTTCAAAGAAATTCTCTTCCATGTTCTCTATCTCTATTTTCAACATGACTGGACTACCGTAGCTGCAGTACTACAATTTGTAGCTTACACACTCAGCCAACGTGTGAAGAGTTAACTCCCTCTGTCAATACACTGTCTCTCTTGATAATAATAGTATTTATTCGTATTTATTATGTTAATGCTATCAAGTATTCTCCCGTTGGATCCAGGGATTGCACTTTACGTTCTGTTTGGCGTATCTCTCTCTCTCTCTCTCTCTCTCTCTCATCTGACAATCATCTTATAACCAAACATCATGCAACTCTAATTTCACACTTGCATGGTTTTCTCTTGTTTCACATTTGTATCACTTAAAGAGATGAATAATAGTAATATCAGTAATTCACGCCATGCAATTCAATACACGACCCAAACACCTAATATAAATAATTATTCCTAGTCCAAAATCAAGTTAAAAGGTCTACCTGAACAACAAAATTTATTTTGTAAAAAGAAAATAAGATATAGCTAATATTTTTATATGACTATAGATTAAATATCCAGACTATTTTTAATACAGGTGAACATATTTACTTCTATCTAAATCTAGGATATTAATTTTTCGCTGGGAAATTCCTAAACTTGTTGAAAGCTTTGAATGTTTTAGAAAGGAGATTGACCTAGATCCTGGCTCTATTAGTTTCACATAATAAATGAGGGCATTATTAATGATTTCTTTTCGCAAATCGATATTCACTTTCACAAACAGGATTACATTTCGTATGCCAAAATCCCATTTCCCATTACGAATTTGCTTTTTAACGATTACGAAAATTCTGAAATAAATATTTTAACTTTAAGTTGAATAATGAAAATAATCTTTTAAGTTCATGATTTTACCGATTGAGTAACTTTCGGATCAGCTGCTTTTAATTGTTACTGCTTCATTTCGCGTATATTTTTTTCCAGTTTGCAACAGCATTGAAGATGATGAAGGCATTTTTCATGTAACAATCAAATAAACTAACGTTTGATGAAGATTTTTAAAAAAATAGCATTAAATAGTTTAGGAGAAAAACTACGATTTTTTTTTTTAGTTTACGATGATTCCATTCCTCATTTATATTTATGTAATAAGTAGTTTCCTTATGAAGAATGTCCTTTCCGCCAAAAAATAACCCTTATTCCCATTTATGGCAATATGATCAAATCGTCTAAATTATTAATATTACAATATCTCGATTAAAATTATAGCATACACAATATTTATATTTCTCTTATTCATTTCAAATGTATCCCATAACAATGATATTTTTAGCATTCCATTTCGCATACTGATATTTTATTTCGCTTCAGTTCGTTAAAAAAACAAAACAAAAAACCCAAACAAAACAAAACTTCACTGCACATTAAGACCTCGACTGGTCCCCTGGAGAACTTTGTGGTAGCTAAGTAAGGGCCGGGAACCAGGCTACATCTTAATTTTGTTAGTAGGCTATTGACCAGGAAGTAAGAATTGTTACTGCCACGACTTCGGTTAACTTGATTAACGCAGTGTTGCTACAGTATTGAGCCTATGTCATGTCAAATTACTTTCCGTAAGATGTTTGTGAATTGCTTAATATAAATCCGTTCGATAGTGAGAAACATTGCTTGTGAAATGAAGTGACTATGGCAGCGAAGGATGATAAAATAACTTCCTCTGAAGATCTTGATTGCCCAATTTGTCTCGAACAGTTCAAGGTCCCTACATCATTACCTTGTCTACATTCATTCTGTCTCAAGTGTCTGAACTCTCATATTACAGAAAACGTCACGAAGGCAGGGGATGTAGACAAGTTCAGTTATCCTGTGTGTAGACAGGAAATTCGAAGTCCCGTACCAGGGATGCGATCATCAGAATGGGCAAAATCGTTTCCTCTTAACAATTTCATAGCATCATTGCTTCCTGACCCGCAGTGCAAAGTGCAACTAAACTGCGATTCATGTGCATATGAAGGTACAACAAATCAGGCGAGTGGCTTCTGCTTTGTTTGTAAGGAACATCTTTGTGAGGATGCATCAAATTCCACCGTAAAACAAAGGCGTTGAGAGAGCACAAAATATTGGATGTAGAGGAGTTATCTCAAGGTCACATATAGCTGATTATTTGCCACAGAAAGGAATGTGTCCAGTCCATGTTGAGGAGGAGATTAAGTTCTACTGCAAGGATCATAACGGTTTGTTCTGCTCTAGTTGCACTCTTGTGAATCACAGGGCCTGCAAGGAAGTTTTTGACCTTAAATTGCATTTCAAAGAATTACTGGAAACGTTTAAACCATCTACAATGGTCAGCAAATTGAACATTCTTGTAACACGACTCCATGATGTCACAAAAGAGAAGGAAACTAATCTTGAATGTCTTAAGTTCCAAGTAGATCATCTAACTGATGAAATTCAAGATCTTCGGCAGAAAATGAACACCTTGTTTGATGAAAATGGAGACAGAGGTGAGGGCAGAGGGAAATAGAATATACAGAGAGGTGTCCATGACATCACTTGAGCAGAACCAGCAGTGTCAGTCTTTGGTGGCAGCCATACAAAATTCCAAAAGGCTTTTGGACACAGTCTGTGAGCATGGAAGTCAGACCGAAGTAATCAGTATCTTACTTAAGATGGAGGAACAAATGGAACATTACACCAAGACCTTGGATCAGTATAAAACAGAAGATACAGAAACTGAAATAAAACTTGAACTGGACAGCCATATTAAAACAATTGGAGAAATGAAGTGGAAGGATTGTGTCACTGTGAGATACTCTGTCACCCAGCCTTTGCATTCTACTAGGCATATTTGCAAGAATGAGCTAGTATTAGTTTTAAGAATGAGTGAATTCAGTCATCGTTCAGGTGGATTCTCTTCTATGTATTTGTCAGGTGACAGATTCCTACTGGCTGAGTGGAAAAGTGAAAAATGCTGCATGTATGGTCCCACCTTTGACAAAATTTCTGAGTGTATGTTGAGTTCATCCCCATCTTCTTTATGTAAAGCTGGAGATAGTGAATTTGCTGTAACATTACCCATGGAGAGAAAGATACAGTTTTTCACAAGTGATGCTTCCATGAAACCAACAAGGTTCATCCAGACAAGAATTGCGTGCTGTGGAGTGGCCATTGCAAATCATGGAGACCTAGTTGTAACATATCGTAGCAATCAATATTTGTATGCAGCTCATCGAGTGATATGGGAGTGGAGAAAAACTGTGTCCAACTAGATACAGCTGACACAAAACACTACAGTGCATGCATAGCAATAGATACAAGACAAGAGTATACATAACTTGCTATGACACCAACACTCTCTATATCAGGCCGCTACAGGATGGATGCAGTCAATGTCAGAGCCCACAGCTTGTAGGACTTGAATATATAGATATGGATGGAAATGGGAATGTATATGTTGTTCGAGGTATAAGCAATAACATACATCAGCTATCACCAGAAGGTGTTCTGATAAGAATCATTACAGAGAATATTCCTTTGAATCCTCGTGCTATAAGCTTTAATGAAAGGGGGGATAAATTTATTGTGACATCGAAAGAATCAAATGTTATGTATTTAAGAAAATTTATGAAGAAATATGATTAATACCCCATAAGGATTGGTGGTAATATATATGTACAGCTTAGGGCATCACATGCATATGTATTATTAAATTTGGAGTCATACATTGATGATGTACCATAAGGAACTAGTGTCTTTTGTTACTAGGATGTGCATATGGTGAATATTAGCCATGTTAACTTTGAGAAATATTACCTGTATATTTTACACAGGGCTGCTATATACATTTTGTTAATCAAGTTATTAAAGACTAACTTTTTTCCCCAAAAGTTTATATTTGTTAACACTGTTGTGATAATCTTTCAGAATATTTTGAAAATATATCATTGCTTCCACTTTCCTTCAAAATTAACTTTTCATGGTCACAATGTGCTCAAATACATGGCTTGCTTTAGTTTTCACAAAACAAAAAACAACAGAATTCCATGAAACGGTGTGCTGCTCTTTTTACAGCACCTCTATGAAGTTGAAGAGAGCTACTATACTGGTGTAGGCATCTTTACATATAAAAGTATATACATATTTACAGCCTCATTGGACTTCAAATACTCTTTCATTATTTCTTCATAGATCCTTGGCAACAATTGGGAAAACAGGGTTTCCTGGCACTTGTGGCAAGGCAGAAGGTCCTAATTTTGTACATACAAGTACATTGCTTGTATATTCATTTCACTCAGATTCGTTGTACACTTAAAGCAAAGGAGACATGAACTCTGTTCTTAAATAATTTGGTATAGCTGGAAAGACTTATGAAACGGGAAGCAGATAATCACTGGCACAGAGTTGTTGGATTATTATGTTAGGCAATAAATATTTTGTTTTGCAGCTTTAAATAATTTTAATTGGTTGTCATTGAGCCAGACTAAGTGTAGTTAGCTAATTTTTCTTGAAAACTAAAATATTTTTGTCCTGTAGTGGACACTGTTATTGTGGAGGACAAGTTAGTTGTAGAACACAGCAAGGTAATGATGAATCAAAGCATAAAATGCTGGGAAGGTGAATGTTTCTTTTGTAAAAATTAATAGGTCTACCATGTGAGCGTTTGTGATAATGAATGTCTTAAATACCAAATTAGCATTTAAGTATATTTGCAGCTCTTTTTAAAAAAAAAAATTATTCCCCACCCTTCTTCACTGTGTAGTGGCAATTTGACTCCTTTGTTCATTTCTTGACTGAAAACTGGTTAAGTGACTACATAATTCATAAATACATCATTAGCATTACTTTTAGAATAATGAATGAAACAATACGAAAGAGAAATAAGTGACCTTCAATATCAATTTGATTGCAACACATGATTAATGTCCATAATGCAAAATATCTATTTTATTATTTATATTCATTTCAGGACTTTTAAATGTATTTGGGATAATTGATGGAACACTCAGAATTATATAAGTCCCATGTCCTAATTAACAGGACTATGTAAAGAAGCGTTGCACCTTGAGCATGGATTGAGGTTTCCTGCAAAGTTTTATCCTATGCTCCCACTACAGTCCCAAATCCTGGTGCACGTCTGGAAAACATGGAGATGATATGCCTAATATTTTTCAAAACTGCACTTCTATGTACAGCTATGTTGATGCTAGCAGTGGCTGATAAGGTAATAAAACTGTAAGATGGCCATTAGTTTCCATTTTAAACAATATATTTGGCAGGTACAAATATCCATGGTTTGTGTTAGTTTGCCTTCTCATAATGCAAAGTCTTTGTTGGAAGCAAGTGTAATGTATTTTTGCGGTTGAATGTACACCTACACAGATGAAGATTTAATTTATTTTGAGACTGAATTAATTACAAATGGGACTAAATTAGTGGAAATACACAATTTTTTAAAATTTACTCAATTATTAATTTAAAAAGCATAGCGACTGACAATAAATGGGAATTATTATAATAAATGCTGGCAGAGAATGACTGAACACTGAAGCTAAGATCCAGAATGCAATATTATGTAGAGATGCTTCCAGTATTTTATCATAATGGAAGATTTCCTACCAGTCACAAAAATAAGGGGGGAGTAGAACAAAAATAAGGGTGAGGAGGAAACAGCCACATTTCAATATTTACATAACACTTCAATATTCATCTCTCTTCTTCCTTCTCCACTCTATAAGATCCCCCCCCCGCAATAAAATTTTTAAAATCATGTTGCCTCTAGTTGTACAAACATTACTCTGTTGTTTCTGAGCTTAATCTGTTCCTTATCTGTGTATTTATATTGTTCTGTACTAAGAACCCCCTTTCACAGGCTGCTGTCTGAAGTGGCATATACGTAGCTAGCCTATCCAGCTGGAACAAACTGGAAAACTTCTCTTTATGGTTGTTATGTACAATTTTACAGCTATTGTCTTTTGGATACTTCTACTCCAAAATAAGATTTTTCATTAACATAAGCTCTGAACTTTCTTAAATTATGCTAGCACTCTACATACTACAATGCCAGATGTAATGTTCTATAATGCTGTATTAGGATTTTAAGTATATTAATGCCATAGTCTACTTGTTGAAACAAAAGCACTTTGATTAAATAAATATCTTTCCTTCTCAATTTCATTTTTATTCATATTTATTATATTTATCGCAACTTTTATGCTATGGATATAATAGTACATGATCCCGCAGGGCTGAATTGTGACGAGAACAGAAACAAAAAGTGCACTCTACTTCTAAATTGTCTGTATTTAATTTGGTTTGTTGTTTGTTTGTTTGGCCTTTGTATGTTCCAAAATATTGCTGAAATGAGGGGTTGACTAGCATACCATCTGTTTTTGAACTAATAATGAATTCAGCATGTACACTGGACTCGTCTTTAATACCCTTTTTGGGTTCAAAATCGCTCACTGGTATCTTCATTAACACTTTTCCAGCTCCAATAATCTTGTTTCCTTCCTAACTTTAAAAGTAAATTGCATCACTTCATCGGCCAGTATTTGCAGATCGAAATCATTTAATAAAGATGAACCATGCTGGGAATCAGCCATTTTGGGCCTTCTAGATAGCCCACATTACAAAGACGCATTTGTAAAACTTCTTTACAAGGTTTAAAATATGACAGAATATTTGTTACTGGGGCTCAAATTATTTTAACAACTAATCATGTCAAGCCCAAGAATCTAGATGTGTATAGTTATAAAAATAATACATCACGACATGCACTTTAAGGTTAACAGCTGAATAAATTGTATATTGTGCTGAGAACTTTTTCATATGCACAACTTTAAACTAATTTGTGGGAGTTCTTGCACATCACTGATTTCCAAGTGCATGAATTTGTACAAATTTTGTTATCAATTCACATGATTGCGTGCCTCAGGAGCATCTCTGATTATGAAGTGAATTTTAGAGGACTCCAATAAAGAAATATGTTAATATTTTCATGAATTATTATTACAAATAAGACTCATTGTCATTGAGCATTACTAGCACTTCAGGTACTATATACTATCTGACTTTGTCCCTCAAAATGTTTTTTTATCCCCCATCATCTGGAGGATGAGGTGGGAACGCTGTGTCATGCCCTTGATAACCTATGTGCAACGCTGTAAATAGAAAGGGATTTCATTCTCTTAATATACATGTAATTATTAAATGATGAAAATATAGTGTGACACACTGTATGTGCTCCATATTATGCAATAAAACTGGAATTCAAAGGATGAAAATTTAAACAATAGAGGATACGGAAAGAATAAAACAATGAAATGTAATCTACACTTTTATGTAGATTTTATATTTAAAAATGTAGGTGTTTTATTTTTACATCAGATAGCAGATATTGTCAAATCATGGCCCTAAATGTATTACAATGCATGAAGGAAATACATAAAATATATTACTACGTATGTGATACACCTACCATGAGGGTTCTCAATAGATTTCACAATTGAAGTGTCTTTTGACCCTTGACCCCAAAATCTCTATAGTCAAAACTGAATCTCATGAAGCACTTGTTTCATGTCATGATCCTCGAATTATTTCTTATTCATGGAGCAAACTGATGCTCAAGATTTCTTGTCTCACACTGAATAAAGGGAACACTTGTACAATATTATGTAATTGATGCTTAAGATTTCTTACAACTTTAGGAGATTTATTCTCCTCCTCACAATTGTCACTAACTTTCAGTTTCTTTTGTGTCTGAGGGTTGGAATGATCATCACTGGCAGGTTGTTTCTGAGACTTAGGTAAGTAAATATACTTCCTGAACCATTGTCATTAATATATTATGAGCCAGTGTATAACAGTTTAATGAAGAGGTTTATATCTCACTGCCAAGTATTTTTTAAAAATAAAACTTGCAAACATTTGGTTTAATTTACAAGATCACTGACAGGTGACAACAGATGGTATTAATTATTAAGTTTCACACTTAACAGGCCCTCAATGGTTTACTGGCCCAGATTTATCCTTGAATAACTTTATTTTGAGAAGAACAGACATTGTCTTCATCATGACATTAGAATGTGGAAATGACAAAACAACTATACTCAGCCTGCAAGAAATATCAAAATTCAGGTTCATTGTGGCTGAGGTTTTAAAGTTGCTGACTGCTCTCACATACTCCAAAAAGCCAACTTCATCCCAAGGGTAAAGCTTCAGTTAGTTACTGAGTTTCATATTTCATAGCCTGTGGTTTTCCTTTTTTCTTATATTAATACAGTGAGAAAGTTCGCAAAATGAACTAACACATGTACTGACTTCATTAAATGTTCCTCTTTATATGTCTTGAGGAATGCAAGAATAAATCAAAATACAAAAAGCAAAGGTAAGCCGATTAAAAGACCTGAAAGCTCTCATGAGCCACCTTTGATCTCATTATTACTTATAACACCTCATAAAGCATCTCGCATTTGGCATCAACTCTACTGATTAAAAGGTAATCAATTAACAGCTTGTTGCGTACGTGTCGGCATTTGTAACCGATTGCCATATATCTTTGCACCTGTATTACATTGCTGGCCTATAGTACACTGGTCCCTACTTGTTACTGTAATATGAGGAGAATATGCATATATTCTGAGTATTATCTTCTTAAATTAATTTTTTATTTTTTAAAAGCGACATTGTAAATATAACAGTACTTTATGTGTGGTAGACGGTCTTTAAAATGGTATTTTGTCATATGTGAGGCAGAATCAAATGCATGTTGATGGACAATCAAACAAAGATGTTTGAATCAAAATATAATCCAATCAAGTCATAATTGATTCCCTCTTCCTCTAGCATAAATGTCAAAGATAAACTCAAAACAATCTATCCTTGATTCAGCTATGTTCAACTAAGTATGACATCAGTGACCTGTTGGCTCAACCCAGTTCATATTGATATTACATAGGGCAGATAAGGGGTAAAAAGTAGTCTAGCAAATGTCAATGATTGGCACATGCATGTCAATTTGTTACTAGGGAATTATGCCAGAGGCGAATCAAGTATAATTAAAACTGATGCTCTGGCCAAAATCAATGTGAGTCATAAAAACACACAGGTTGAACTTTCCATGCATCAGAAATGGGTAAAATTTAAATTCCACACATCAAAACCTGAAGGTACACATCTATTGAGAACCCTGTACCATGAATGAATAAAATAATAGTTATGTTATTTTTTGGGTGGCTGAAAGAACAACATTGTCTTTGATGAACTTTGCAAGGCAGCTACATCCTTGTGTTTCTTTTTGAAAACATGTTTTTACAATTGTCATTCCCTCCGTGTGCTATGCAGAAATGCACAACATGTATTACAAAGGCAAAGTTTTGACATTTTGCTGACCTCTGGATAACGGAAAAGTTGCGTGTATTACATATATGCCAACCATTATGCTTCTAGCATAATCATTATGCTTTTTTCACCAAACTGTGTTTCCCGCTAGATTGCATATGGTTTACATGTTTTTACTACCTTCAAATTAAATTTTTACTACATTTCTACTTAACTGCCAAGATAAATCGAAGAATTAAGAATCTAAAGAATTTAGAGTAAAAGATGCTTATTTGAACAAAATACCTCTGTCCATTCAAAACAGAGTTGCCTAACTTAATGCCAAAGTAGAGGATCTTCTCGTTGACATTTTTCAGTATTCAGAAAAGAGTTTTTTCCATTAGGAAGGATTCCCTGAAATACTATCAAGAATTTTACAGCAAAGAAAATCAAAATATGTTAAAACATGCATGTACTCATTAGTTATCACTTGACAGTGTTTTTTTCACAAATTGTTTACAAATGAACTCAATGTTTTTGTGTAGCCAGAAGAATGCAGCATTGATGAAAGAGCGGACATCTTATCCTTTAATAAATAAAGTTAGTGTATATTTTTTTTTAGTATTTGTAATCACCTTACTGTTTAAGGCAGCTACCTTACTATATTTCATGCCCAACCTTACTATTTTTCATTGGAAGGGGTAGGCAACTCTGTTTTGAGTGGATAGAGGTATTTTGATTAAAAAAGCATCCTTTTTGTAAAGTTTTTAGATTCTTAATTCTTCAGTTTATCTCGACAGTAAAAATGTTATACTGCACTGTGTGCAGTTTTATATGAATGACTTTGAATTCAATTTACAGGAGATTTCACACATCACTGCTTTCCAAGTGCCCTGGCAGCATCTCTCTGTATAACCAATTGTGTATCAAAGTGGCTGAGCTGTGTTCGTGACTATAGGATGTTTAGGAAAAGTTTACTTTACACTGTATTTGAAAATGGTAACCAATAGATATACAATATGCTGCAATAAGCGTATGCACCTTTTTGGAATTAGTCAGACTGCTCCGGTGGCTTAAGTGGTTATAGCATCTGCCTCAGATACGGGCTGTCACAGGTTCGAACCCCTGCCGAGTTATACCAGAACCCTTAAATAAAAATGGTATGTGGTGCTCAGCATTAAGAGGTTAGTGTTAGGACTGGTCGGCCTAGTGTCAGGATAATGTGACTAGGTGGGACATAATGCTACATGTCTGTGGCATGATGGCCCAGTGCTAGACATCACTATAAATTGCCAAACTGCAGACATCATAGTAATATGACTGAAACACTTTTAAAATGATGCTAAAAATCTAAATCACACACACACACACTATTGACTTCTGCAAAATGGATGAAAACCTGAGAGTTTCAAATTTATTGATTATTTTCACATCTGTACTTTTTATCCAGATAATACAGTTACTCTTATTTATCAAATGATAACAACTTGCAAAGGACACTGACATTTAAAAGGACTCTGTTTATAAATTAAATGGATTTATGAATGGCCAATATATGAAACATTTTGCACGCACTTAAGTCATTTAACAAAAATGTTCTAATTAGGTAAAATTTTTACAAGCATTTTCATACAGTAACTTGTTTAGGGGCGGGTGTGATGGGATCAAAGTTCAACATACAACTGATGTAATCATAGCAACATTTGTTTTGTTCTTTTTAAACCAAACCTTATTTATAGGAACATATCACTTGGACACTTACTAAGGGATTTGGGGGGGTTTACAAATCCTTGGTCATATGCAGGGTTGTGATGGGATATGTATGAAGGTGTAATAAAAAACATGAGGATTTGCACTTTTATGACATAAAAACAGCTCTAGTTTACACATCATAGAATGTTATTACATGATATATAACATTGTTTTTTGATGATGTATAGCTGACAAACTTAAATTGTTAGTGTAATAATGTTATTTTATCTGCTCATTATGAAATAGATTATTTTATCATTTCACATTGATTTATAAGAAAAAGTATAAAATGCTTTAGTAAATTATTTTATAAATAAAAAAATTTAATAATTTGTGGCGAATACAATGGATTTCTACTTTGTGACTCCGGTTGTCTTTGTCAGAAATTCCTTTAGACACCATACAATACACCATACAATACACAATACACCTAGCATGAATGCACACTAGAGGTACAATGCTGAGCAAGAGCTGTCACAGAATAAACATTTGTAATTTTGAACAGGCCTTTCCTATATTTGCAAGATGGAATGTGAAAAACTTCTCAAAAAGCTGCCCTGTATATATTGTCACATGTTCTTAGTAACATAGGCAAAAGTGGGACAACATTAGCACAAGTGGGACAATTCCAAATGAAAAAATTAATTATAGATAATAAAGATAATTTTGATGTAGATCAAACAGGGGACGGACATGCTTTGTTTGATTATATATGCAGGATACATTTGTCATTCTTTGAAGTAAATACAAAATGACATTCCTTAAAAGATCTTTTAAAAGAAATAAAGAAAAGTCAATAGAAATGCCTAGTGTTTTGGCAAATACATGTACAAAGAAAAGTCAATAGAAATGGCTAGTGTTTTGGCAAATACAAAGAAAACACAGCTTATCCCATTTATTACATACAAGTGCACTGGAGACACAGATCTGTGAAGAACTCTGTGAAAGACAAAACCTTATATGAAATCTTCATCCAGCTGGATTTCATGTTCTTATCTATGTCAATAATTTTCAATTTTAATATTTCCAGTATTCCAAATATTTCTTTTATAAAGCATTTATATCAATAAATTCTACAGAATCAAGTGTATCAGTGAAATTAGAAATTAATCATTCCATTTTGCAAACATGGGAAACTGGATATCATACTGTCTGGATGAACAGTCCTAATACATTTTGTAAGCTTCATGGTTTAGATAATAATATAAAATATAAAATTTTATGTTTATAATTGCAATTAATAGCTATAAAGAATCTCATTAAATGATTACTATCAATACATTTTAAAAACTGTTCAAAAATACTGTCCAATCACATGATTGAGTGCACAAGTATAAAAGAGTTTCATTTTTTTCTGACGTCATGAAATACCAAAATTTAAAGTTTACTGTATTACATGATATTATTATAATGAGTCTAAAAGACATGCATAGATCAGTAGTTATAACCATAATTATTGTCATAATTATTTTCAAATTCAAATGATGCACACTGCAAACAAACTTTGGAATTTTCTCTGCATTTTTTGAAGCACTTCATTCTTGTATTGTGATTTTTTTTATTATTTCCAGATTATAAACCTCTTCCTCAGTTTATTTTTGTTCCAGTGTATTTTTTTTACTAGTTCCAAATTCTCTTCAGCATTTGCAAAGGAACATGTTCTTTCTGAACTCTTATTCTCTCCAACAATCGCATTATCACTCTTAGTATGTAGTGACATAATGGACACTGAATCTGAAAAGAAATTAATACAGAAGTAAATAAAAAAATAAAGATAAATAAGTAGCAAAGAGTGATGCGTGCATCGGTCTAATATTTACTTTTATGTTCCATTAATAACTATGATGCTCTACGGAGATCTCATTTTTGAGGTAACAATCACAACTACTGGCATTTTGTTTGCTAAAACAATGTTTATAACAATGACTGATACTACATAATTTTCCTCTTTACATATAGTACAGCATGTAGTCAATTAATAAAAGGGAGATAATCACTTGGTTAATTTTAAGATCATTTAAATTTTTTTTTAATGAATAACATTAACATGGTATTGACAATTTAATAGCATCATTGCAATATTAAAGTTTTTGTATTGTCTAAATATCAACTAGCAGTTGTTGAAAAAAACATTGGACAACTGTTTCACTCTTATTATAGTCCACTGAAAAAATAGCAACTGAGAACTGACATGATGTGGAATTTTGCTTGCAAGAGTATTAACTTTATGACAATTTTGAAGAAAAACAAAGTAAAATTAACTGTCAGTAGCAAGAGTACAATAAAAGGCACAAAGGTACATTACATATCAGTGCTAGCCCGATGCCCTTCAAATTTCAGATCTGGCCGCTGTTGTATTCTAAGCAAGGTGCTTGTCGGACTTGTCAAATAAAAAAAATATCTAATTTGCACGAGAAACTTCGATCATGTTGATAAAATGCATTAATTTAATTTCAAGATGTTTGAAGACTAGTTAATTATTAATATTTATCCGCATGTATGCCCTTAACCTTATGAAGATCTCTACTTATCATATGTCTACTGAAAGCTCTAAACTTTGTGTACAAAGCAAAGCAAGTTACCCACGAATCAGGAACAGATTGCCTGGGTTACTATAACTAGTGCTCACATGACTTTAACATACATGTACATGTGATTTTAAGATTCCATTTTGGATATGTATGTACCAGAAACCAGCCACAACCAGTCTAGTGGGTACTGGAACTGTCCCATCAATTTTTGCAACCAGTGCAATGATGCATGGCCGCATAATGGGATTTAAATTCAGCTGTCCTGTACACACGCTTACTCTAGTGTAATGAAATATTGGTTAAACAAATTAAGTGGCACCTATGAACAATGTTGAAAGTGTAAACAGAAACTGTATAAATCAAGACGTGACTCCAATACTAATAAACACAAACACGGTTGATCTACTGAGTAAGAAGGACATTGTTAGAGGAATTAGACAATGGCTGACCTCGGAACCTGGGAAAAAATACTGCATAAAGTTTTTTGTGATCCAAATAATCACACACATCAATTTAATATAATTTTGTTTCAAATTTTGGGCATCTGAAAATTGAAGTCGGGCTTGTGGAGTTTGAGTCAGGGCTTGTGATATCCTTTAAGTCACCAGCCCTGGGCCTGTGTCTAAAAAAATGTTTCTTTGAGCTCTGCATATGAAGCCCATGTTTAATAGTCCTCTATGAGTACTAGTACAATATGGATGACTTTAGAGATTACTGATGAAAGTGTCTCGATAAATTAATCTTTGGTCAATGTATGATGCTTTAAAGAAAACTTAATGTGCACATTTTCCTTATTACACATATTCTGATCATCATCTTTGACTTATTTTTAAAAAATAAATGTTGAAGTCTTAATTGTGTGAAAAAATTACAAAAAAATTGGCACACATGTATGGGATACTATTTTCAATCATGGAGTTATGATTTAAGAAATGTACACATTTTGAGTCTGAAATCACTGGCTAAGCAAGAAACAATTATAAGTTATACTAGTACATGATAATTGCTAACTTGTTTCAGGCACAGGTTAACTGCCATGCTGGGATCATTAATTGTAATTTTAACCACCTCTTTCTCAAGATTGTTCATTAAAAATGTAGAAAAAACTTATGAATAAAGGAAATGATCTCTAAATTAAATGAAATTATACACGAATACTTAAATACTATGACATTGTTGTCAATATGAGTCATATGCGTAAAAAATAGCCTTCACCAGTCTGATGTATTTTTCCATATTCAAAAATTAGTGTAAAAACAGTTATTGACATAAACAAATAAGATCAGTTATTTAATAAATATAAATATCTGTACCTTTTCACATATGGAACAAATGTGATACTATGATTGTAATATACAATTTTTTATTATTGGCATTAAATAATATTACCACTTAATAATTTCATGTTGAGTCTTCTGTGTACAGACATGCAAGGAGACTACACATTTGCAGCCTTCCATCCAATTTGCTCCAACCCATACTATTGGCTTAGTTGGGGTTCACTGTCTTTTGGCCCTAGACTCATTTTGGAGGTTTTATTCTATTCAGTCTCTACATGCCTGAAAATTAAAGGAGGAATATATTATATTTTTTAATAAACTATGAACATATGACAGGCACAATTTAATAATGAATAACATTAATAATTTTCTATTGTTACAAAGACTTGCTCTGCTTATTACAGTAATGAATGTGTCAACCAGAAGCCTTAAAGCAAAGCTGACATAGTTCAGGGGTCACACTACCAGGCGAAGTGGGCGACAAAGTCGCCTAAAATATGTAAACTTTGCCTTTTTCTGTTAGGAAAGCGAAAACGACTTCGCCCTGTGATTTTTTTTTCTTGAGATACATTGACAGACCATATTGTTTTGAGATGCCCCCCTCGCCTCAGCCAGGTTAGTTCCAGTGTTGTGTTGTAGCGAAATGTATGCATCAAGCCATCAGTAGCTAGGCCTAGTTTTGTTGTCAATTACGTTGACAAACAAACTCTTGCACATTCACAGGCTTTTGATAGCTGTTTTTAATAGTTGTTTTGATAGCTGATTGACCATTAACCCTTTCCGGAGTCGGTTAGCAACTATCATTGCCCAATTTCCGCATGTTATCCTTAATGATAAAAACATACAAACTTGTGTTTCGAAACTTGAACAATAGTATGTAAATAACAATTTTGTGTTTTAACAACAGAATCGGTGATCTGGATATTTCAAATGAGGCATTTTGTCATAAAATTAGTTTGAAACTGTAAGTGAACCAGTAACGGGGAAAATACATCGCTGTGTATGGAAGTACCAGTTGAAAGTTTATTTGATTGTCTGTTTTCGAAATGTCTGTTTTCGAAAATCATCGTGCGAATATATTCAGAAAAAATATGATTCATGGAAAGCAAAGCCTAGGTATTATGTTATTTGAGATTTAACTTTAAATGCAATTATATAGGTCAGAAACGTAAGAAACAATGCTATGTTGTGGAATTTGCGAGAAGCGCCGTATGGTCAAAGTTGTTTTCTGACTTGACTCATATTTGTGAATATACTGAAAAAAGGAGCACAGCTTTTTCTATCTAGCCAATGCCTAAAATTACTACAAGTATATAGACAGATAAAAAAGAACCCCCAAAAATGTGCAATCCTATCAATGGATTGTTGAAATGAAGCTATATAAAGTGAGCGGTAACATTACGAAAATTGCTCCTTCTAAAAATAGAGGCACTCACATGTCTGTGTTGATTCGGTTGGAAAAAAGGGTGCAGTTCATATACCGACTATAAAGGAGCAATGTCTGTAATTTTATTCATTTTAGTGTTATGTATGAATAGTTACGGTAATGTTTTATTCGCAACAAAGAAATTAGGGTGAACAGTATGATCTGAACACACGTGTGCATTTGCCCCCATGTACATGGTACAGGGGTTGTTTCAAAGGATTTTATAACTCTTTCAAAGTGCCATTATTGTGAACTTTATTAAAGTATTTTTTAAAAATTGATTAAGGGTAGTTGATTAAGCATTTTTACTAACTTGCATTTACAATAAATGTAATCTGGTTACTCAGTTAAAATTTGTTACAATGTTGTTTCTATTATTCTCTTTTCAAGTCATATGGCCAAAATAACTCTGAGAATTTTCTTCTTGAAAATAAAGTATTGCTTAAATCCAATGCTAAATGCAAATATGAATACTGGCAAATAGAGGGTATAATTCAAATAAAAGAACACACACACACACACACACACACATATATATATATATATATATATATATATATATATATATATATATATATTGCATTTCTTGCTTCGTGTTCCACTTCTCCCTGTTGAGCTCTCACTTCTCCCTGTGCTGTCCAAAAGGAGAAGTCACTTCTCCCTAAAATTCAAGTCTAGCTTGCTGGTGGAGCATAGAGATTCGTCAGTTTCGCATAGAAATGTATTTTAAGAAGAAATTAAATCCCTGAAATTATTAAAGTAACTCTTATATATGTTGATAAAAGCTTGGAAAAGACCAGAACTGTATGAACACGCTGCAAGTGTACAAGGGATCGATGATTGATTACCTAGATATGTCATCTTCTCTTGAATTTTTCATAACTATGTTAAAGTATTAATGGATGTTATTTCTTTGTTTTGCAACTGGATTTCAGGTAATATTTTTTTGTCTGTAATGTGCATAAATGAATGCATAATCCTCCAATCTAACAAGAATTTTTCCTTTATACATGATAGAAGTTGTGGACATCAGAGTGAGTAAACATTAAAATTGAATCATTAATTTGTATGCTACATTATGAATGTGGAAGGATGACATAATTTTATTCTTGTTTGTCTCACCATTTGCCTGTACATCTTATTTTCACATTTAGGTCACTTTGTTGGCTATGTAGTCGTGAAGTTTTCTATTTTTAATGCATTTTAGTGAGTACAATAACATACAACCAAAAGTAGGTCTCTTTGACCTGTATTTCAACTTCATTGTTTTTGGTTAAGTTTTGCATTTTAAAAATTTTTCCTTTGTACTGATGGATGCAGTTTCATTAATTTTTATGCGTCGATGCCTCATGTTAGCGGAACAACCATTTAGAACTTGATCATTGTGACCTATATTTCATGCTTTGGTTAGTTTGGTTAAGCATTTGTTTTACAACAGAGAGAGTAGCAAGTCATTGGTGTTCTAACAAAGTTAGTGACAGGTCATTGGTGTTCTAACTAAGTTAGTGGCAGGTCATTGGTGTTCTGTGTACTCTTTTGTAGGTGCTTGTATCTGTGTGTTTGTGTATGCCATGATTCCGGGCAAAACTTTATGAACCATTGGAACCCAGCAAATGGGAGAGATACATCTGAAAGGTCCATCTTCCCACTGATGGCAAAATGGTTTCCTGCAGGTACTGCAGTATTTTTTTTTGTTACAAAGGTGTCCTCCCATCACCCCCCTAATTAGTTTAGCTATAGGCGGTTGATTATAGAATCATACACTCCATTAATGCCGCATATAATTATACACTTCATTTAATTTTTTAATAAAAATTATACATTGTGGGGAAAGAGGGTTAGAAACATGATTTTGAATACTTTGGTTACATAAATAATTATAATTCAAACAATTTAACAAAATAAAATTAAATGTATGTATGTATGTATATATGTACAATTGTTTAATTTAATTGCAATACTATTGTTTATAGTTGGTAAAATAGCTGCAATGAGTTAATGTATATTATTATTATGTAAATAGTTAGGACTCTAAAAAAAAATTTTCTTTGTTGAATGCATGATCAAAGAAATTTGTTGTTTGATCACTTTACCTTACCAGCTGAGGGTGCTCTGATAAAATATCAGAGGAATATACAGAAAGACATTGCAGTCCACCTCACCATGTCTGGCAGGATTCAAAGCCAACTGTTTTTGATAATATGAAAAAATGAAAAGGTTTCAGGGTATTTCTTACAGTATTCAGGGTAAAGTAGAATGTGGTTATTTGTGACAGTGAATGGAAATAAACTTTGTCATTGTCTAGATAGTAACGAAGTTTTGCATGAGTGTCCGTTGACTTGAATGTTAGTTGATGAAAATTTAATGAGAATTTTTATGATAATAATGACATTTCTTATAACTGGAAGGGAAACGAAAGAGTAGGTCAGAGACAAGTAGAGTGAAGTACATGGCTGTGGGTTACCAGAATTTATAATCGAAAGATATGATGAGAAGCTGCCATTGCGCAGTAAATTACTATAAAACACTCTATGCCTGGATTAGAGGATGATGCAGGGTAGTATGCTTTGTTGACAAATTTGGTGTTAGTACAAATAAGTTATTGACCATTACGAACTTTCTTCTTGTTTCAAACTTATATTCTTATCATGATATCAGAGCCCAGATCCACAACACCAAACAAAACATGGATGTCCCAGTTAGTGGTATGTTGACGTCTTATTCAGTATCACTTGAATAACCATAGAGCAGTTGTTGATATTACTTAATTTTGAGAGCAATGGTGAATTTTTGCCTCTGGCTTTTACCTTTTAATGTGCAAGTACTCTATTCTTGTTGCTTTTTTATTCTTTGCCTTTTTAAAGTGTTTTCAGTCATGTTGTAATGAATTATTTTGTAATTTATGAATTGCTATTCCTCATGCAGGAATAATTATGGTTGTAATATTTGATACAGACTGTCTGAATGCAAGAAGATAAGCAAGACCTGAAATTCAGTGTATGTAATTTATTTTGCATTGACTTGGGATAATAATTCCTGTATAAGAAATACCTTGATAACCATGTGTGCCCACAGTTCTATTTGGATATGGTAATTAGTGGCTGTATGTTCTTGTTCAGAAGGGTGACAAGTCAAGATGTTTAGAGACAGACAGACTGAAAGATTTATGCATCAAATATGCCCAACTACCCAAGATCGAAAATCAGAAAATTGATAATACACATCACAGTTATTTCCACGTGAATACAGTAGTAAAACCCATCTGTTTTAGTGACAGTTTGTGCCTACATTCCAGTTTTCAAATCAATTTGCACAAAGTTTTCCCATATATATATATATATATATATATATATATATATATATATATATATATATATATATATTTCTGTTTGATATTTTGTCACCAGTTTGTCTTTCCATCCATCACAATTTTGTTTTCGTACAGTAACTCTATTTCTTTGGATTGTACAGTGGAAATGAACACATGGATCAGTGGAAATGAACACATGGATCAGTGGAAATGAACACATGGATCAGTGGAAATGAACACATGGATCACACATTACTTTTGCACAGAAGAGCACACAGCCATAAAACATTACCTACAACACTAGCCTTCATCAGTTCTTTAAGTCTCTGTCTCTGTAACACACACACATATACATACTTTTATATATATATACGTGGTCTAAGTGGTTGAGCATCCGCCTCGGATGTGGGAGGTCGCAGGTTCGAACCCCGGCCAAGTCATACCAAAGACTTCCAAAAATGGTACTAACAGCTTCCTCGCTTGGTGCTCAGCATTAAAAGGTTAGTGTTAGGACTGATTGGCCTGGAGTCAGGATAATGTGACTGGGTGGGACATCATGCTACTTGTCTGCGGGATGATGTCCCAGTGCTAGCCGTCACTATACATTTGCCACACTGCAGACATTATAGCAATATGACTGAAAAATTGTTGAAGCTACGATAAAAATCCAAATCACACACACACACATACATACACACAAATAAATAATCCTATGCCAAATACTTACGTGTAGTAGAAGGAGTTGTCATTATTGTTGATGAAGTAGTATCATTAACACTCTGCGCTGTGTACATCAGACTGATGCAAATAAGTAATAGAATGACAAAGCAGGTCTTCATTGTTTTAAGCAACCCAGCCGACACAGAAGATAAAGGAGAAATATCTGAAACAAATTGATTTAATAATACCTGCAATCACAGGCCTTTGACATTTTATCACTAGTAAGAAAATGTATGAATATCTGAGGAGGAAACACAAATCATATATATATATATATATATATATATATATATATATATATATATATATATATATATATATATATATGATTGTGTTTCCTCCTCAGATATTCATATATGTATACGTATATACGTACATACATACATACATATACAAATAGAACGGGGGGGGGGTATATAGTCGCTAGGTGAGTGAATGTGCAATATAAATTTTCATCAATATTTTCGATGCAATTCAGAATATTTGTATATTTGTATAAATGATAACTAATCTAAAAGAATGAATGTTAATCATCCATTCACCATGGTAGCATAACCATAAGTTCCAAAGTAGTCCCGAACAAATTATTGTGAAAAATCAGTGTGACACCATTTCCAAGGTCTAGGTAATGACATGTACTGTGGGATAGTATTTGAATTCTAATTATTTTATAAAAATGGTAAACAGTTGAGTCTTTATTTACAAATCTATCAATGTATTACTGAAAATAACTTTATTTTGCTGCATTGTTGTGAACCTTGACACATGTATGGTTATACCACTATGTCAGATGCATGATTATCATTTGTTCATGTTATACAAGGTATGATGTATACAAATAAATTGAATGTCATCAAAAAAATTGACGAATATTTATAGTGCATCACCCACCTACAGACTGCACTGCCAGCCTATATAAAATTTACCCTCCCCCCCCCCCCGCGATATTCTGACATTTTCCTACTACAGTGATAGAAATTTACAGGCCTGTGTTGTAATTAAGATTGTTGAACGAAATACGAAATATAATAATTGAATATCCATATAAACTAATATTGTTACCATAGTAGAATTCCCCAGAGAAGAGGATTCATCGTACTCTGGGGTCCAAGAAGTTTCACACTGAGATGGATGTCCTGCGAGACACCAGAAAAAGAACAGTATCCTACAGGGTAGGTGTATTTAGATGTGATAAGACTATCCATTTGTCTTACCTGCGACAATTGTCGTAAAATGGCGAGATCTGGAACACAATGTACAGGCGAGACATGGCAATCACGACTTCTCTTCCTCCGTCCGTCGTTTGTATGACCGTCTGTCCGTTTTATATCAACTTTTTGAAAGGACAACATCTTATCATTAGTGGATCACTTTAAGACTTGCCCACAAATGTGTCACGTAGTACAAAATTTTCCCAAAAATTAAACGCCAAGGACCTTTAAGGTAGGTGTCACAGGGATCACTTGTTTAAAGTTTAGGCGATTATTCATTGGGTAAATAATTGTAACAGAGGAATGGGGTGGTTAAAAGAGCAAAGAACAAGGTCACGTGCGGTTGTTGGCACCAACAACGCAGCGACTTTGTCGTATGTGAGACGATACATTTACGTATTTTCCCTTCCTACAAGTTGTTAACAATTATTCTCCTTATAATGTTTCTTATTATTTGTGTAGTGATAAAATGCTTAGAACCAGTCGTTATAGGTAGTAGCAAACAGGGATATTCAGGGTGTAGAGCTGTGGGAATGGCGTTCCATTTCATTTTTTGCGCGTTCCCGTAAATGTTTGCCGTCACTATTGTTCCCCACCCCCGCATTTGAATAAAATGTGTTCCCTCAATTATTGCGTTCTCTCACTTCTATATTTTTAACTACACCAATGGCATATTGTAACCGAACATATTTTAGCCCTGGCTAATAATTCTGAAAGCTCCCTGGTTTTGGGGCACACGATCGATTGGACCCAGGCCACACAATTATTGTAAGAAAAGTCCTTAAATAGTTTTTGTTTAAAGTTGTTTCTATTCAATTTCCTTAACATCAGTAATTTCCTTTTTCCATTTACCTTTAATATACGACCGTTTTCACTTCCGAGCATTGTTAGTTCGTAGTTTCTTTGATGGAGATGACAATACATTGTTTACTCTTGTGGCATATATGATATTGTAATGCCTTGTATTTTAATAGAAACCTTTTCATATAAATTATACCGTTCTTCAAGAATGGTATAGCACAATTTCTTAAAAATTCCATCATCAATAGGTGAGCAGTTCATCCAGAAAAAGTGAAATGATTTACTTTTCTTCTAAAAGGTTGTGGAAGGCATGACAGACAAGACCTTGGTTTCTTTCCGCTTTGACAATGGGGCACTTCAGTAACTCGAGTAATAAACAATAGAGGATTAAATTACATTACCCTAAAACATTAGTCCATGTGAAGTGAGGGAGCAGTGACTTTGATTCTCCACCTTCCTTCACACATCAAGGTTTAACAAATCAGTACAACTTTATCTATTTAATTTTGTTTTCCTTTTTCTGTCGTCACTTCTTTTTTTTTAAACCACCTTGGTTGAAGGAGGAATTGGGTGGAAATAACGGAGCCAAGCGCTTGCTCCAATACAATTATTTGACCTTCGCATAAAAAGATTTTTCAAAACCTCTATTAATTCGCGTTCCTGTGATCAGAAACTGATTTTTTTTTTCCTGTTCATACGGAAGTGTGGCAGTATCTGTCTCTTTGTCGTCTCTTTCCCCATCCCTTGCGAACTCGGATATGTCAAATAGCCGCTATGTACCCCTCTGCATGCAGGAAGAGGCGACTAATGGAGCCACCTCTTTAATCAGATACGAGTCCCTTGATGACGTTCCAGCTTTGCCTTTAGTTTGGTTTTGTTTATACTCGGGGGTGGATGCATTAACTCCCTCGGAACTATGCAGCCAGAATTGTGTAGATGTGCAGTTAAATTATATACATGCGTTTACACTGATTGACTGACTGACTGTCTCATGAACAAATGCGTTTTCATCGATCTTACCCAAAGATACATGATACATTAAGAAAAAACGCATAATATTTGAAACCACTTATATTAATTCAGCTCATTTAATCTCTTGAATTTCTAAAATGTAGCGTAAGTTTGTATCATAGAAAATACGTTACAACGTGTGATTAATTATAGATATGATTAAAGAAAATGCCTTACAAAATAGTATTCATTTGTACTAGCAAGTTTATTAGGGTAGTGTATCTTCATACAAAGTTTAGCATAGATTTCCATATAAATCGCTCTAGTCGATTTTTGGATGCGTAAACTTTCATATTGGCAATTTATCAGCCATCACAAGCCACGCCCGAAAATCCGCTAAGCTCTTTTCACCTGTGGCAACCTTCTGTAAGGTTTCATCGTTTCTAGCTGGAGTGTATGTGTGTGTGTTGAATTTTTAACGTAGCTTTAACAATATTTCAGTCATATCGCTACGATGGCTGCAGTGTGGCAGTTTATAGTGATTTCTAGCATTGGGGCATCATGCCGCAGACATATAGTATGATGTCCCAACAGGTTATATTATCCTGACACCAGGCCGAGCAGTCCTAACACTAACCTCTTAATCCTGAGCGCCTAGCGAGGCAGCTTTTAATACCATTTTATAAGTCTTTGGCGGTAGCTCTAACCACTAGGCCACTGGAGCGGTTCTAGCAGGAGTGAAAAGTGTTCACGGTAGGTTGATTCATTATGACCTTTTTACACACACTGAGCGAGCCAGTCCGATTTTATCTTCCAGACACCGTTACTTATGGATCACTAAGAGGTTGTCTCAGTTGAGGTGCACGAGCTTATTTCATTATCTCGTTGGCGACGTATAATCGATGAAAACGAGAAAATTTGGGCTGTAATACATACCAAACGTTCATATTCGAATAATCGTTTACTGTATTCGAATATAATTTGAATATTTGCCGGTGTTAATAAAGGTAACAAATTCATCCTCTTTTCTTTGTAAACGTTGGTATTTATTTACATGGTCTCAACTACCACCATCACTCCGAGAAGCCGCATGGTAAACAGCGTGAACTAATTCATCTGGATCTAATTAAGTCACATTGTAGGTGTCTTGAGTACAATGTTTGAGGGTTCAAATGAAAATTCAAATTTATATAAGTGTTAGTTTTCCTGTTTCTCATAAACTCGGTACAAACATAAACATTGCTTTAGTACTAAATGTGATTTCTTGGGAAATTGATTTGTTCACAATAAAAATCACAGAGAATTGAGTAACCAATTTAATTTCATTAAATTTAAATACGTTGATTGCAGGTCTTTATGGGTATATGTTCCCAACAACGAGTTAAGTAATTTCCAAAAAGACATAGGAAAGAAAAGTGAATGATTCCTGCTCAGACTGGAATATCTGCTGATAACTCTGGCTTTGGGGAGCATGGATCCGTTTTTACGTCGCGCTCCCCGTCGGTACTCAGCCAAGGCTCCGTCCAAGGCTGTGGAAACAAAGGATCCAACTTACAAACCGAATTCAGCAATGAATCCCGGTTACATGCTACTATCAAGAGCAGCCCCCAACGTGCCAATGTCCGCTGACTTTCAAGCCATCAGACCGGCCCTACGAGTTTTACAACTTAACGTCGAGGGTCTCTCAGCAGCCAAACGAACCATCATCAGCACCATAGCCCACCGTCATAATGTTGACATAATATGTCTGAAGGAGACTCATCTAGCAGACTAGGTGGCAGCGCGATATACCATTGGAGGCTTTGACTTTATTTCATCAACACCTGACTCCAAATTCGGCCGTGTTACGTATGCACGCTGCGACATTACTGATGCCTCCAGTTTCCTCTACCAGATTCTGCGATGTGGTCCAGGTTGGAGGGTACAAGATTGCTAATGTCTACCAACCGCAGAGTGCCCACTGGGACAACAATATGCTTCCAAATCTCGAACACCCAGCCGTCTATATTGGCTACTTCAACAGTCATCACCCTGACCGGGGCTACTCACACTCCAATGAAGACGGGGAACACTTGGCAGAGTGGGCAATGAACAATGACCTCCTTCTGACCCACGACTCCAAATAACGTGGGACCTTTCACTCAGCAACATGGCAAAAAAACTACTCACCGGACCTCTGCTGGGTCAGCTCCATTGGTGACCATCCTCAGCCAGTCAGCGAAACTGTTCTAGATGACTTCCCACACAGTCAGCACAGACCAATACTTATCCGTATTGGACTTACGCTGCCGCTTATACACAGCTCTTCACAGCGGCGCTGGAACTTCCGCAAAACAGATTGGACGAATGCGCTGACATACTAGAGTGTAGCATAGTAACCATACCATATCGCTTCATCCCAATCAAGGAATCCTACTACCGCTTCCAAAGAGCCATATTCAAGGCAGTCCCTCGTGGTCGTCGTCCAGTCTATACACCCTGTTTGGATGAAGAATGTCAGGCTCTTCTCGAGCAATATGAACCATCTGGAGACGCAGACATGGCAGATCACCTGATCGATTCCCTGGACACTGCTAGGCGCACTCGCTCGAAGGAAACGACATAATCACTCAACGTTACGCGCTCCAGCCGGAAATACTGGAGCTTGATTCGAAGACTTGGCACCACTCAGCAACCACCAGTTCAAACTCACCCTGTTGTCAAGCCAAATGCTGTAGCTAGCCACTTATTACAAGTGGCAAAATCACCCTGGAGAAACACCACCGATGTCAAGTACGAGATGAGTGGCGACAATACTGCCGTTGGAAGTCAGATGAACTAGATCAAAATACTCCAGAGGCATTTACAACAATAGAACTTGAAACGGTGCTATGTATCACCAAATGAGGCAAAGCAGCAGGATATGACAACATCCTGCCTGAGTTCCTGAAGCATCCTGGCCCAAAGGCAAAAGACTGTCTTGCTGCTTTCTACACCCGGGTTGTAAGGTAAAAGTGCATGCCGACTTTGTGGCATCAAGCAAAGATTATTGCGATACCAAAGCTTGGCAAAGATCCCAACAATGCAGCGAGTTATAGGCTGATCCCTTGCTTTCAGTCTGTTTTAAGGTACTGGAGCGCCTGATTCTCCAAAGAATTGGTCCTGACTTGGAAAATATCATAACTGTTGAGCAGGCAGGCTTCAGGCATGGCCTTAGCACTTGTGATCAAGTCCTTGCCCTGACTACATTTGTTGAAAACGGGTTTCAGAGGAACCTTAAGACTGGAGTTGTTTTTCTAGATCTGTCAGCGGTATATCACAATGTCTGGTATGCAGGGCTGCCGTTGAAAATTTCCAGAGTATTGCCGCGCTGGATAGTTGAGACTATTGAACTGTTCCTTCGCAACAGGCGTTTCAGAGTGCACATCAGAGAGAACTGCAGCTCGTGGAGGCGTCAGACCCACAAAGGCCTGTTCTTTCGCCAGGTTTGTTCAATGTCTATATCAATGACCTACCTGTAACACAGTCACGCAAGTTCATGTATGCAGATGACATTGCTCTCTGGACCCAGAGTCGCTCATTTGCTGAGCTTTAGGGAATATTGAATAAGGACCTGGAGGATATGACGGACTTCTTCAAGTAATGGCGTATACAGCCAAGCGCAACAAAGACAGTCTCCAGTGTCTTCCATCTTAACAATGCAAATACGAACCATGAGCTTTGCATCCTCCTCAATGGGCAGCAAATAAAGCATGACCCGACACCAACATACTTTGGTGTGATTCTGGACAGATCAATGACATTCTGCAACCATCTGAAGAAAACTGCAGCAAAACTTAGCACTCGAAACAACCTACTCCGCAAACTGGCTGGCTCAACCTGAGGCGCTAGTGCTCAGACACGCATGACATCAGCACTGGCCCTCTGTTATCCATCCCATCTAAGCTAATTGGTGTCCAGCTCAATACAACAATGCGCATAATCTCTGGAACACCACGTTCTACTCCTTTACCATGGCTGCCAGTACTCAGCAATATTTCTCCTCCACATATGCGTCGCCAGGAAGCAACCACAAAAGTGTTGGCTAAGATATATGCCAGTGAGAAACTTCCATTGTACATGGACATCACATCACATCCAGCAGTCCACTTGACTTCGAGATGCCCAATCTGGTTAGGTCCGTTGCCGGAGGATATGACAGCTATTTCAGCATGGAGCGTTGAGTGGTCTTCAACAGATGTTGTAAACTACTCCCTCTTAGCTGAGCCATCTGTCTGCCCTCCTGGCTTCAACCTTCCACGTCATTTGTGGACCACACTGAACTGCTTTCGGACAGGATAGGGTCATTGTGCAGTCAACCTTGTCCGATGGGGCCAGGCCACTAACTCTTCCTGTTACTGTGGAGCTCTTCAGACCATGTCACACATTGTGAACAACTGTCCAATGATAAAGCTTCCCGGTGGACTGTAGGCTCTGCATGATGCTGATGATGACGCTGTTAAATGGCTGAGCACGCACTGCACACCATAATAATAATAACTCTGGCTTTGCTAATGCACAGCAAAAACAAAAGTAGCAAGCTTTATTGTAACAGCAAACTCATAAAACCCCCACAACATAAATGGTTCTGTTCCAAAGTCCAATCAGCTGAGTCAGCTGGACACCTTTCTGATACGAAGTTGACATATGCAATACTGACGTTTAAAAAAAAACAAAAAAAAAAACAAAACGGAATAGTGTCAGTTTTTGAGCAGTTTTGCAATTCCATTAATATGTACAAACTTACAAACTTGAATAAAAGACCAAATGCGGATTAACTTTCCGAAGTAAGCTGATCAGGTGTGGGGAGTGATGGTTCTCGGGATTGCCTCCAGCTGCTCCTGACAGAAGGAATGTCTGCTAACAGTTCTCGAATTTTATTTATTTATTTATTTATTTATTTATTTATTTAGAGCTCTGTTTGTTACATAAAGGAATTGTTGAGTTTAAGATGCTCTCGGGTTTTACCATGTTCCTGATCAATTTGCCGTATTACTCGTTATGTTTCCAAGAGAACATGATGGATGAAAATTTGTGAGCAATGTGGCTATTCAGAATGTTGACATTATAGTTACCTTGTGAGTCTGAGCGTAGATTTAAGATGATTTAGCACACTTGAAGTTGCTCGTTGTAAGCCAATTCTTTCAAGGTTCCAAAGTTTACATTTCACCTGGCTTGTTTCTTTTACTAAACGCTGTCCTGACTTGCTGGGTAAACAAACGAATATTCGAATACTGCTTTTCTATTCGAATATTCTCAAATGGATATTGCAATTGGAATGTTAGGATTTTCATTTCAGATTCAGAGGAAATCTTATCTCAAGCAGCCATTGGTGAAACGAGAAGGTGGCTGCTTTTCGCCTGTGGCTTGCAACGATCTAATTCAGCCTGTGAGACTTTTTTCTAGGTTAGGCGGCAGACTCGATCAGAACAAACACGAAAAAATCAAGAGCACCATTGATATAAAAAATTTTTTACAGATGTGTTTTGGTTTGTTAGTTTGCGTATTTGCTTGATTTTTTTCTCAAGAGAATTAAGAACATTATTGCAGAGATTCATCAGCACCTGAGTCAGAGTACCTATGGCCGGAAGTTTTTATATTTGCAAATAGGTATACAGTATTTTGGTTCGATATTTTGTTTGTTTAATATTCTCAAGTACCTTCAATAAAATTGTCAATTCCTTCAGAGAAAAATGTGACATTATACATTACCTCTTTTCAGTGTTAAAAGTCATCGGATTCACACCACTCCCAGCCACCTTGTACTTATCTTTTCACATACTTTAAAGGAATCTCTTGTACTTCGATAGGGTCGTATCGCCCTTCGAGACACATGGAAACGCCAAAGAGAGGTTGGAGATTGTAAACTACAGCTTTTGCATGGTGAGATAAGACAACTATGTTGACTTTTATTTTTTCTACATCTTGGATTTTACATCTCATTCCACGTTTTTCTTATCTTTTTCTAAGGTCGTCCAAACATTGGAAATGGGGCGTCGATAGTTTTGTACAAATTTCTAAAATTAAGCTTGAAGGCAGCAGCAGGCAGGGTGAACAGACCACTTTGTACGAGACCTTATTTTACAAAAATAAAGGTTCCTACAGGGGCTGAAAAATAAGGTCAATAACGCTAAACCGAACCTCCTAACTTTTATTATTACCGTATAGTTTGAAAAACGAATAATAAATCGTTTGGGTTAGCTCATTTTTTGTTATTTTATTTTTTGACTTTTTTGTTTTTTATGTTATAGTGCGTTTAGTTTACTCGCCGGGTCACTCAATTTTTGTCGTTCACCCTGCCTGCTGCTGTAATTTAAACAATTATTATAAATATTATTAATATGGTTGTCATCGGAGAACCTCATTCAGCTAGATTAGCAAGAGAGCGATTAGAGGCAATCAGAAAATATTTACCTGTTCGTGATGCTGTCAAGCAACAATTA
>JAECUM010094314.1:0-13482 GCA_016617855.1 Megalonaias nervosa | reverse complement strand
TATATATATATATATATATATATATTCTTGGAATTCTTGTAGATGTGAAGTCCCTTCCTGAAAATCATTCAGAAGGCTGCAATAGCATTGGTAGGTTTGGACAATTAGTAGCCCAGATATTTCCTTGTGCCATTAAGATTTCAATGCAAGTCTGTAATCATGTTCATACAACCTTTGAAGGGTTTTTGTGTACTGTAATGTCTACCATTCGTAGCGGATATGAAAAGATAGACGTTTGCTTTATCCCATCAGGAAACCTTGAGAAAATGCTCGGTTTGCATTAATAAATATGAAATAGTTATTATTATTATTATTATTATTATTATTATTATTATTATTATTATTATTTCCTTCATTTTACAAAGAAATCAATACTGTATAAAATATAAATAATTTCTTTGGAATGTATATTCCTCTGTGGTAATTGCAACATTTCATTCCTTCGTGCTGAAAAGGATTAAAAAAGAAGTCTCATGATAGAGGCTTTAGGCATGATTGAATAGCACTGGGCCTTTTGGGTCTTCATCTTTTTGAGTGAGTTGGTGAACGTGACTTTTTGAAAGGTCTTGCAAGCTCCAGAGACAGACTTTGCAATGGCTAAATTGGTGGAATCCTCAGCCTTTATGCTTTTTAATATCTCGTATCACGTAAGAATAGTTTAATAATTTAAAGCTGTTCACTGTCACAATCCACAAATAAAATTTCCAGCTATTGGATTTGATTTAATTGGGTTGAACATGTCTACTTAGAGTTCTAGATTTATGTAACAATATTCCATAAGTCATCACTAACTGAGAAGTACGTTCTCCACTTGATATAATGTTATGGAAAAGGCTCCGCTTCCACTTGAGTGCTCTTGAAAACTCTACTTTGAGATCGTTAAGAGTAAACGAAGGAAATGTCATACATAATACTAAATGTTGTAGTTCTTGTATTTTACAGTAATTTGCATTACAATTTTGTTGACTTCATTCGCCAAGAACTTAGAATTATGATGTTTAGGTGCATAATCGAATGGAAAGGTTGTTACGAATGAAGAGCCGTAAAGGATTAGCTTGGACTAAAAGCATTAGTGACGGCTTAAAGAACATGTTTCTCCGATCTTATGCATTCAAGGATTTTTAAGAAATGAATCGATCAAAAATAGTCTGAAATACATTGCATGTTATAACATTCTACAGTTCAAGTAAGTTTCAACAGGATGTAAAGGAAAGTTATATAAATATTCAATAATATTGAGAACTACGACTTACTTTCTCAAAGGAGCCAGATGAACAGTTTGTATAAAGTGCCATCAAATGTACCAATATAAGGATTTTATTTTTGGTTTTTCCTGAGTACGGTATGTGTGAATCAGCAAGTACCTTGCTCTTAAAGAAATTCCGATGAGGCGAACTATAGTTCTAGCACGATCAGGCCGGTACCAGTTGACTTGAAGGTTGTGCTGTCATTGTTACAATTGTCAAATAAGTACAGTTCTCTTCTAAATTTTGATATACCTGTTTTTGTGAGCATTGTATCATTAATTTGTTTGGCAATTAAAACCGTGTTACAAATTTTGTTTTGTTCCAGGTAGTAAGTTTTATTTCCTAATGTTTTATAACTTTTATTCCCCACAAACTTTGATTTTGTGACCGGGACAGTGATATTTTGAAATTTACCTATTTTCCAGAACATTCCAGATAGATTCAGTGCTGAGTAAACTTGGAGTAACCTCTAGAACTTTCTAGAACTTTCCAGTAATATAAACAGTATTATAAATACAGAGGCCTTATGCCCACCAGTTTAGTTTAGTTCCAGCTGCCTAAGTGGATACATATTATGAGATGGCAATAAGAGGCTGCAAGCATCCGGCAGAAGCATTTTGCTATGTCTGCAGCCAATTCCCCAAGAAGCTCACAAAGCGGCTTGGAACAGCTTTGTTGCAGTGGTTCGGGGCTTCCTGGGCAATCACAAGGCCGAAAACTATGTGGTGCTGGTTGAGACTCTGGTGAAGAACTACGGCACAATAGGCTGCAGGATGTCCCTCAGATGTCCCTCAGAGTCCATATTCTTGATGCTCATCTTGATAAATTCAAGGAGAACATGGGAGTGTACTCTTAGGAGCAAGGCGAGCGCTTCGACCAGGATATACTGGACTTTGAACGACGCTACCAAGGACAGCATAACGAGAACATGATGGGAGACCAAATTTGGGGGCTGATTTGTGAAAGTGATTTACAGTATAATCGTAAATCTCGAAACATTACTCACTTCTAAATCTTTTGTGGTCATTTTTGTATTACTTTAGAATAAATACATGTTAATTTTGATTCATATGTTGTTGTTTTTTCTGACTTTATGCGAGCGAAAAGACACAAATTCGTCCGTTTTCTCATTGGAAATAGGTAAATTTCAAAATATCATTGTCCTGGTCACAAAAACAAAGTTTGTGGAGAATAATAGTCATTTTCTGTACTTTTTAGGCATAAGCAATTACGAAATAACACTTACTACCCAGGAACAAAAATTGTGTTATATAGTGTAATCAGTAAGTATGCCTTTCATAAGCAGTCTTCAAAAACTGATATAGTCGTTCAGACACATAGAAAAGACTTTAAAATTCCAGATTTGCAGTTCTTCCTAATGACTTCGGCAAACTTTGTGTGGGGCAGGGGGCGTGAAAATGGATAGTCCACGGGATCATCAAACCATTCAATTTTAGTTGTCTGAAGGAATCCGGGATAAAAGTCGAAATTAGATCTGCTTTCAAGTGTTAGAGGCGGAAACATAGTATACGTGTGCAGGGTATTTACACATGCATGGCATATGATTAAGAAAGGTTTAATGGACCAGTCAGTATTCTCAGCATTTATTTCTGGCACTAATTTGTTCAAGCTGAAAGCAGAGACTTAGACATCATGTATCTATATTGTATTGAAAATTCTCTTTAGCTGCCTGCATTGTCAAACTATATGTCTGACAAACTATCAAACTCTAACCTGTAATTGTGTCAAACTATGTGTGTGACAAACTACAAACTTTAAATGTGTCAAATTGTGTGTGACAAACTGTAACTGTGTCAAACTATGTGTGTGACAAACTACAAACGGTAACTGTGTCAAACTACGTGTGTGACAAACTACAGACCCTAGCTGTGTCTAGCTATATGTGTGACAAACTATACACCGTTACTGTGTCAAACGGTGTGTGACAAACTGCAACTGTGTCAAACTATGTGTGTGACAAACTATAACCTGTAACTGTGTCAAACTATATATTTGAAAATGCAAGCAACTAAAGTGAATGATCAATACCATCTGTAGTTGTAGCCTATCCATGAATGGAAAATATTTCACGTGTCTCTTCTCGATTAGCTCATAAAATCTACTGGAATATCTATCCATTATGTACTTTAGTCTAGTTTGTATATTGCATTATACCACTAGTTATTTATTGTTGTTGGTTGGTTGGTTTGTTTGGTACGTGTTTAAATGAATCGTTGGGTCAAACTGCCGAGGCCTTTTACATTCAGTTCAAACTTCTACTCTTCTTATTTAAATTAAAAGCTACATATTTGTGAGTTTTAACTGATCCAGAGTTTAACGATATTTCTTAGTTCCTTCTTTGGCACAGTAATTTACAAAGAATTGATATTTGGAACACTTTACGCTCAAGAGATTTAATTGACCGCTCCGGTGTCCAAAGTGGTTAGAGTGTCTCGCTTCGTGCTCAGGATTAAGAGGTTAGTGTTAAGACTGGTCGGCCTGGTGTCAGTATAATGTGTCTGGATTGGATTTTTTGCTCTGTGTCTTCGGTATGATGCCCAAGCGCAAGACATCACTATTAGCTGCCACACTGCAGACATCGTAGCGACATGACAAAAATGGTCAAAGCTACTTTTGAAATCCAAAAATACACACACACACACACACACACACACTCTCTCTCTCTCTCTCTCTCTCTCTCTCTCTGCCGTCATGGCATTGACGGTACATTTGGTGATATGCAGTGAAATCAAGATGAAATATTTGGTCACTTGAAGGTGACCTAATTTGATTTGTACGTGTACCGTAATATATACAATTTACATATCTCCCTATATGGCCGTGGTACTGTTTAAGATGAAGATACATCTATTCCTTACTTTGTCATGTCCAATGACTAAGTTTTCCTATTTCTAGAAATCATGATGCCAACATAGCTTCCTGATCAGCCTCAACGATCATCTTTCTTGGAGGATATATCGCGTGACTACAATCGTCTTCCATATTTGAATTCGTCTGATAAACATATAGAACATTTGCATCTGAGCTTGAGTAAAAAAAACTTTCATATCTTGTTTATTTCACTGGTTAAAAATAATTCCACTTTTTGTAGATGATATATATTTCAGTCTATGAAATGATCTCACAACAGTGATAGAGTAGGGCTGGCTACATTTGCTTTGTTACAATACACTCAGTTAATATTCGTAATTCACAACTAATATGACATGGCATCCTTGGGGATTCATAATTATTCTGTTGTCAGCAGGTTATTTATATTTTATAAGAATCTCTCTCTCTCTCTCTCTCTCTCTCTCTCTCTCTCTCTCTCTCTCTCCTGTCTGCTGTTAAAAAAAACAGTAGAATGCAAAAGATTCTTGCTTTATAACAGCCATCTCGCTGTAACTGTATCGATACATGTCATTCGAAGTTTAAATTAGTTGAATATCTTAATACGAGCTACTGTAAACGAATCATGGAACGTTTGAATTTTAAAACTTGTAGCCGATGGAGGCAGATTGGCATGTGTAATCAATTGGGATTATGCTGAAAATATTTCTCTTATATTCTTTTTTATGACCGGCAGAGCTGACAAATCAAATATTTTATCTAAACAAGGTTCCATAAATTCAATATTTGTGTCAGCGAGGTGTAAAAATCAATGTTTTGTGTCTACAAGGTTATATATAATCAGATTGGGGCTTTAAGCGATTAGAATTCTGACATGCATTTTCACTGTAATCGGCAGATATTGACTGTCCTTATTTTATTTAAAGAAAATATAATGTTATTTTTTCCAGTTAATACATTTGCGGTACAAATATTTTTTATTTTTTTTTTTACGGAAAGAGAAAAAAAAGTAATGAAAGAAATATCAACAAGTATCCGTTATCAGTGCCCAGTTCCCTTGCAATCATGAATTATTTACGTCTACGGACGTAACACACATGCGGTCATACATAATTCTCATTCTATTTCGCAACTCTGAAAAATGATTTTTTTTCATAAAAACAAGTTGACTGAATTCTTTTGATATGACTATAGACATACGAAAGTATAAAACATAGTATATTTCCTTGATGTAAGGAAAGCCATGCCTCTGGTTATGAATCTCTTTAGGAAACAGTATGGTATATGAGATTCGTCTTACCAGTTGCTGTCAGTTGAACAATATTCTTAATAAATTTATTATGAAACTGTCTCGAAAGTTTGTTTAAATAGGTCTATTCAGCCCTTGCCTGTTTTTCATTACTTTTTGCTTATTTGTATTACTATGATAACATTATTGTAACAGAAACTACTACAAAATGCGCTTCAAAGTCTTATTTTTTCCGATAAAGAAAAACATTGTTTCTAATTTGTTTCTATATATAATGCGACAAATATATTGTAACAAGTAATTTAATTATCATAAATAAGTACAACAAAATATAAGCAGAGTACAACATCAGTCGCGAACGATTATGTTTACATAAAGATGGCAGTGTTTAAAATGTATTGTGTCCAACGGAAGACAGACACCTCAATTACTTTTTCAAGCAAAGTACGAGTATTTTATTTCGGGAAAATACTTTTAGAGAATCCTCTTGATTTTCATACTAATTATGTTTTGATCTTTGTTATGCATCATGCTGAGTTTTCCACTGTTACGGCTCTGTGTCTTAAACTACTTAACAGCAAGAAGTGAAGCCATTAAGTTTAGTAAAATCAGCAAATAATTTATTTCTCTAAGTTACAAAGTGAACATTTAAGAGATACTTACATTATTGTGAATTAATCTCAGATAATCATAAATGTCCAATCAAAAATCCAAACGTATTGAATGCTCCGTATGATTTCTAATAGTCTTCCAATAGTCTTTATTGTCCTGATGTATCACAATGATAAAATCCAGAATGTCTTTGAATGAGTTCTCAATTATCTCAATGTAGTGTCTTAGTCCAAAACATCAATGAGCACTTTGTAATTCCAATTAAAAAGTTAAATCAATAATTCTTCTAAAATTATATCTGAATTCAAATATACACGCTGATCATAAATTCCAAAAGATTGATATGAAACAGGACAGAATAATGCTTACCAAGTCTCCTTTATATACATCACCACTTGACCTACGTCACAATGGAATGTTCTGTAAAACTTAATCATTTCCATGAAAAGTTCCATAAATTCTTGAACTCAAATTCTGGTAAACTTCTTTACCAGTTATAGTCATGACAAACGTCAGGTATGCAAAAACTCTATTCACAGCCCTCAGTCACAATCATGAAAAAAGTCAGTATGCAATATAAATTAAATATTCATAACAAAAGAGTCCAGAGAGAGAGACTTTATATCACAAAAGATTCAATAAAAGCATTTTCTCAATAATGCGTTCTCCTCAGGGCCCAATTTGGCACTGTGATCTCGAACCATACTGATTGTTAATGATCATTTAGGCTCAGCATGATATGGAATAAACAAGTCATGTGAGCTTCGGCGCAAGAGAAATTAGTTTTAGAGAACTTAGAAAGTTCGATATTAATAAACTATTTGAAAAATAGAAATAATATTTTAAATAAGGTTTGAAATCTTACCAGTCAGCTTGGTAACTGAGCATGGTATCCAAATAACCAGTGTCTATGACTCAGTGTACACAGCCAACATAACATTTTGAGCAATGTTAACAACATTATAAATTTCATGGGTATATCTGTATGGAGGTTAAGCTGAATCTAACGTTTCATCGCTATGTGCAGAAACACCGTATCATTTTTATTGCAAGTACTTTCGTTTGTTTACCACGAGTCGCAAAGGAATGTTTTGCAACGTCAAAACGTTGTTTGTTTTGTTTTTCATTTCGCCCTATAACTAAATAACTGAACGTTGACAAGAAAATTGAAAATTCGGTGACGCTGATAAAGGAAATAAAAAGAGTTATTCTTTATCATATTTGCCTTATATAACACTTTTATGGGGTTATTTATTATATATGGATGAACTTTGGAGGGTTCTGTCAAAATATATGAACAATTAATCTTTTAATAACAATAAACAAAACTGCATGTGGATTTGTTGTTAGTCGGTGGAAAGAAGGATTTGATAATGGAGCAAGGATACTTCGAGCCTGTCAGTTCGAGACGTCTTCATAAGTCATATCAAGAGAGTTATTTTCCCTCGACTCTGAACAAAACACACATTCGGTTTTATACGCATCACATGCCACTCTTACAAGTCCTAAATACTTAAAGTTTATAGTATGAACAAAATTCAGAAGAAAAAAAACTGCATCTAATAATGTAGAGTTGTGGATTTCAGAGAAGACACCTAAGTATATCCAATCTTAGTGTGTGCCACGGAGTACGGATGAACATCTGTATCGAATGCCAGATCAGCCATGTATGATTAAATGAGTATGTAATAAATGTTACTGCTGATACAATGAGGTATAACGCTTCCACTAAAAAACATATTTTCTTCCAGTGAGTTTTGGGTTTGATAAATCGAGGTCTAACTTTATAAATGCCATATATAACACTAAGAACAAACTGCTCAGCTCTCCTGTTCTAATTTAAGCATAATTTGTTTCGGATGTGTTATACTCTGATTTTAAGCTAGAAAACTGGATTAAAAAAAATTAGTTTATCGATGCAAATCTACCAGAAGATTTGGCATCTTTAATGATTCAGTCACTTGTCTATATTTCCCCAATTTTCACATGACCTAACAAATAATGTCCCTCATACTCACGCAGTGTTCACGAGGATATGGTACGGCAGATTTTGGTATATACACTTATTTTCTCCTTGGATAATTTACCTCTGAATTCTTAACCACCGAGTTTGTTTTACAACTATCGTTTAATACTGCGAGATTGAAACTGTCACTGTCATTGCACTGATAAGCGTGTTTTGACTCAAGGCCAGCATAGAATACAATCTGCCACATATGTCTTTAGTACGGCACTTCTTAGCCTGTCAGGCATTCTTACACCATGCCCCTTTTAACAGAGTCTTACCAGGAAAGAAAATCCAGTATATCTAATCGATACCTACCCTTCTGTGTCGTCCACAAAGTCAGCTCATCTATTGATCGATTGCACAAATAAAATATGAAGCGAGGGAACTTGCACTAGAGAGCATAGATAAACCGCATCTTCACATCAGGTAACCAAACAACACTAATGAGATTCGGATAACTCCAGAAATTAGTCCTGCATCACACGGCTATTAGAGAATCACTATCAAAATTTGGTTAAAAATAACTGCATTAATTCTGCAAAATAAAACAAAAGTTAAAATATCTTATTACTGAAATATGTCCTTGGCATCCGTATAAATGTATTATACTCATAAGTGAGAAAAGGAAAAGGTTGTAACGGGGGAAAAAAGGACGAGTTATACAGCCTTAAATATGACTGCTTCTGAAATGTTTGAGTAAATGAGTTAGTTAAGGGTTCCACTAATCCAGAAAATCCAGAATCACTTAAAATGATGTAGGATACATACATACATACATACATACATACATACATACATACATACATACATACATGCATGCATGCATGCCTACATACATGCATACATACATCCCTAAGTAAGCGTTTTTACGTAGAAAAGTATGGTAAAAAGTACAGTGTCATTAAATATGCACGAGTTGAAATTCTCAGATTCCTCTTATCGAACACATAAAGAACATCGTATGCTGCTGACTGAATGTTTTCAATATGACACATTGCATTGGTTTTCAGCAAACAAAGGACTGTTATTGCGATTAGTTTAGTTGTATAAGCATTGTTCTTTTCATTACCTGGAGTGACATAAGTCGCAACCAAGTTATGGAACGTCAAACCTTTCCCAGGATTGATAGTGTTACGATAATTATAGGTAAAGAGTGAAATCACGTCGATGACGTCAGAAGAGGATGAAGATGTCATTTCCGACTACTCAGTAAGCTTTGAATTACAAAAGTGCGTCTGTGTGTCGGGGGTGAGGAGTAATTTAGGGCTGTCTCTCTCATTCAGTTTAAGAAGATAGGAAAAGCTCATTTATTGAATTATCCATTAAATTCATGCTCAGCTGTAAGGTATACTGTTGTCTTCTTTTCTGTGTAATATGTCGCTAATAAAACTTTCAGTTGTAAAACGTGTAACACCATATAACAAACAATCATTAAAATCCTCAGTAAAATGGATGTTAACATCTCAGCAAAACGAAGTGTAGATAAATACATTTGTGATCACTTCGGAGATCTTACAAGCATCAGCATTTAAATCATTACCTTCTTTATTCTTGTCTATATACAACAGTTACAAAAATAAAAATCAAAAGACCACATTGTAGAACTCTACAGTACAGTTACAAGTGTCGCATCGCAACATGAACATATCTCCTGACAATTAAATTTACTAAGAGGTAAATCTTCAAGAAAAATGACAAGGAATAAATAAATAAATAAATAAATAAATAAATAAACTTATCCGAAATTTAACTCTGTTTTGGGTTCCTGCATGTTGTGATTTTTCGATGCAGAAATAAAGTTCTGAAGCAACGCGTAAATAAAATGAACTCGTTCAATAAGGCTTATGAAGTAGACGCATTTTCAAAACAAAACGAACAAAGTAAAACATGAGAGGCAAGAAACTGAATTTAAGATCAGACATTGCACAAATAGCATTAGCCCTGATGAATTATTACTCCAACATTCAACACACATTTTTAGTATATTGAGATTAGGATGGGACACATAAGATCACCGGGGTTACAGGATCATTAGTGCTGAATATTCCCGTTCCAAGGCACGAGACGGAACAGAAAGATAGTGATACACCGATATCAACAGTAACAATATCTTTTAAACTGTAGAGGTAACTCTTGACCCACTTTTAGACCTATCAACGGAAAGATTTCACCCTAAGTCGCTCTTCCTGAATGGTGTCCTGAACTTTCGGTTTGAATCATAGTCACAGAAGAGTGAGGGTGGTTGTTTAAATCGATTTCAGTAATGAAGGAGAGCATTTATAAACCCCACATTGAATATAACATCATGCATAGCTGAATAAATACGTGACCATATAGCAGGTGTTTAAAATAAGGTTTCAGTAATAGCATGGAGAGGGTGCCATTATTGATCCAAAAAGGAGATGAATTGGTAGTCTCCGCTTCAACAGTATTTATTAACCCATGGAGTTAACTAAATGGTGTCCTTGCACGCCATGATGAGCGGGATCTAAGAATATGGCTATTTGTTTAAAACAAAACTAGATACATTTAGAGTACAGTATTTGCTTTTTTGTAAGGGATTATTTTAGCTATGTAGGTTGACGTTGTTGTTGTTGAAGAACACAGTATAATACTGTAACAACAAACAGGGTAAATTAACACGTCAAGTACTAAGATCTTCATTCCATTCCCCACACACGTGTTTAGGTGCGATTTGTTTGTACTTTGATGATTTAATGAAAATAATGTATATTTGACTCTCCTAAGGAATGTCTTAAAACGAAAGAATGCCTGACATTTCTATAAACAAATTATAAAAATATATCCCTGATATACAAATTAGATATTTCACTAAAGGGATACATGGATAATTTCAATCATGTTACGCAGGTTTTACTTTATCCACATCAAGGTGAAGACAGTTTACTTGCTATTTCTGGCTTTAAGCATTTAATTGATTAAATGCATTGCGGGCCTTGTGTATAAAATAAAAATGTTCCTCGAGAGAAGAAAGGATAACCAACGCAATGCGCTTCAGCGTGTAAAGTGCATTCTGGTAGCTAGGGACGCTTCCAATATGTTCTATTTGTGAATCTTTCTAGTTCCACAATACATAGAGCAATGCACCTGCAAAGTCATTAATCTTAATACGGCAGGCCAATACTGACAGATTCTTGAATCTGTGCAACAAATTGTTCCTGGAACAACCAACGTGTGGCCAACATTCAGCCGGTGTTAAAGATAACAATTATGAATTCCCAAAGCCCCACGAATATATCAATACTTCTAATTTTAGGTCAGAGTTCATGCCTAAATATTGCGCTTTTTATTTAAATATTTGGTTGTTAGCATATTGAGCATTTCATACAACACTAACCTTTCGACTTCCTATTTATTTATATTAATTAAAAGTAACATGATGCACATTTGGTTTTATCAGATAAGAGATTATATGTAAATATAATTAACCACTGATATTCGATAAGTACTTGTACAGTTATGCACCTGAATAAATTATCTGTTGTACAAATTTATGTAACATAATTAAATATACTTTCAACATTCAAAGTAATTTAGACATTTGTATATTCACACAGACAAAATGCGTTGGCATTTTCATCAACCTGTTTTATTTTTCAACCGGTCATCAGTGCACAAAGTCTGGAAACATCACCTCCTCTCAGCTCCAAGTGCAAACGAAACCATATGGACAAGAAAGACAGTTCTTACTAAAGAGTTTTACATTACGCTTTACCTTTTCATCTCGTATGAAGCTTTCAAAAATTCTCAGATAGATTCCAAAAGTAGACCATAATCATTAGTATAGAATATACGTTACTTTAAGGTGTATCAACCAATTGTTAGCGGATGTTATTATCATTGTCATCCTTCCATAAATAAAACAACAATAAAGCAGCCTGTCCAAGGTTGTCTTTCTCGGGTTGTTTCAAATGATTGGACACATAGGAAGACATAACACAACAAGAGCACGTGATGACAGCTATGCATTTTGGCGAAAGCGATCAGAAACAATAAAATCAGTAATTCCTAAAGAAGCTATACATTCGTCGAAAGACGATTTTCGGAAAGGTCACGACTATATTCCATGAATTTGCTGACTGGTATTTTATTGGTATTTTTGAAAAGAAGAATTTGTATTACCTTATTAGAAATTAAAGAATATTTTATTGCTGCGCGTCAAATAGACTAGTACCTTCCTGATTGCTACAGACTCGGTTTATATGAGTGTGTGCAACCGATTACTTAATATATATTGCACTTCAGGAAATATAGTAAACAGCAGATAAATATTTCCTCATCAAATGTAACACGTGATTCTGGGTATATCATTATATAGATCGATGGTTGACATTACCTTTATTCCACGCTGGAAATCCATTTTGATATATTCAACACACACCGCTTATTTCAGTCGATAGTATCAGAAACATTTTTATTTCTCCCGTCTATCGACCTCTCAATGTAGCATAAACTATTTGTAGAAAAAAAAAAAAGTTAATCAAATATTAAGAAACCAGTCAACAAACTATAAAAACGATTATAAAATTCACTTTATCAGGCACGTGTCAGCATTAAGTTATGTAAAAAAAAATCTTGTTGAATGCAAAACTAATCTTTTCTAAACATGTCACGATAGATCGGTAATTTTTGGTACTGCGTGAAACTATTGTCGGTTATGTAAGATCGTAATTTGCTTAGTCGTGCAAATTCGTCGTGCGTACTAAGCTTAAAAAAAAACAAATACTAAAATGCATCAAATATCTGCAGAAAACACTTGCTCAGCTTCTACTCGGGTCGATCCATTGAACTTTGATCTTGATGTTGGCAACAGTCTTAAATAATTATATCATCAACACTATCATCCATCAGTTTTCAGTGTGCTAATCACCAGGATTCTTTTGATGCAGTTTCCTCCTTTGCTTTTTATATGCAATCGGCTTGCCAAATTGTTTACAACGGCTCCTTCATTAGAGACTTGTATCTTCTATCCATGTGCATTGCAATATGCTCACTTAGCAGGCACCATCGATAGAAGTTCGAAACACTTTCTACATACGCCGTGATTGTTCACCCCTGAATCTGCAGAAGTTATTAAAACAAAACAAAACAACACCTGCCAGCTTCTTGCTACATAGATGGAAATAACCCTGTCAAAAGGAAAACAATACACAAATATTTCTAACCAAACGGGAATTTCATCTGAAACCTGAATACGCTAAAGATGTTAAAAACATTGATCAATGGCAAAAATATTTATATCGCATATACATGAATGTTCAACAAGCTAGAAATGATGATCCATCATATCAGGTTTATAGTAATGAAATTAAAAAATTTAAACAATTAAGAAAACAAGAAGAAGAAATGGAAAGAAAAAAACGTAAAAGACAACAATCTCCAAAACCATTTGAATTACCACCAATATCATCACCACAACAATTTGAATTACCACCAATATCATCACCGTATTCTGATTTGAAACGACAAATACGAGATATACGACAACAAACACA
>JAECUM010094313.1:0-13356 GCA_016617855.1 Megalonaias nervosa | reverse complement strand
GTTTTATTTTGTACATCTTGCTGCTGCTTTATATATTGAGCTGCAATGTATATTTATTTTATATCATGTGCCTAACATTTGCCCCAGACTGATATTAGAAGTTCGGTCTACCCGAGTCTTGTCGTGCTTATAAGTTAAGAATAGTTCGTTTACTGATAATCTCGTTCCAGATCTTGAATTGTTTCCCATTTTTGTATGTTTCAGAAGCGATCTTGTGACCCACCTTATGATTTTTGTAAGGTTGAGGAAAACTATAGTATTAATTCATTTTTTTTTTTATGTCAGACTAAGGAATAATTTTCGTTTTGTTCATTCATTTTTTGAGCTCACTTAATTATTTAATTATTCAATCGAGTTATAATGTGTTCAGTGATTGTTTTTGGGAGTAAAAAACTATTTTGCGGTTATTACTAATTAACTTATTTACAAGGTTGCCAGCGTTTTGAATTCAAGTTTGACTTTCATTGATTGAGGTAGTATGGTCATTGATGCACACTACGTTTCCTAGCTAAATACAAGAGATAACCATAATGGTCACAAAACTATCTTTCGACTTTATCATCGTTTCTAGAAGAGTCATGCTCAGAATAAGTTACTAAATGTTTGAAAGGATATCAAAGACTGTATTCATGAAGGAAATACGCACAATATTCAACATGGAATCTGTGCCTTGTAATTTCACATTATTAAAGCGGGTTGTCTTGGCATTTCTTTTCATAAAGTCGATGATGTCGTCTTCCAAAGGCTCTACTCCATACGAATAAAAATACACGACACGTTCATTGTGGGGAAAGTAGACGGCTACCTAGTGAATTCCTGGGAGATGACTGTCGTCGGTGTTGATGACATAATCTTGATGGTCTTTAAGTTTGCGATGATGAAGTTCATCTTTAGCGCACACGATAGGAATACAAGATGCGGTGTAGGAGCTGTTTCTTCAAAAGATAATAACGTTCATAGGTATCCATTTGTTTCACAGGTAACGATAATTCATCAATTCAATCGTGACATATTGCTTGAAAATTTGTCAAGTAAACGTCTCCTCGCTTTGTCTCCGTTCTCTGTGTAAAGAGAGATTCGATGCAACGGATCTATAGAGATGTTAATGGAGAAGAGCAATGATCACGCAAGTCTTTATAATAATGATGCAACATTCTACCCATTGGGATTCTTGCATCTTCATCATGGTGGTTGGCATGGCAAGCTGATACAATTCCGACTTGGAACATTCGCAAGACTCTCGCTGCATCATTTTTCTCTCTCTCTGTTTTGATGATCAAAAACGTCTAATTCTCTGACTGTTCTTCTTTTCTTCGTCTTTCGGACAACTTGTGTATGAACTCCTCTGGATGGGTGTCTTTGTCGTCTCTTTCTTTCTTGTCCTTGCTGTGGCGTGAGAGAAGAAGGAATGCCTGACTGGGCAACGTTCAGTACATTTATAGGAGTCTCTCGTCGGCCATAAATGTCTTTTCCAGTTTGAAGCAAGACATTTTTGCCTGCTCTCAAGAAAGCTTATTTGGGATTATGTTTGTCGATGATGACATTTTGGAGAAGTTCTTGCGTTTAGGCGGCATCTTTCAAGGCGTACAATCCTCGTGTAACCATCGGTTTCAAAACAGGTTCCAACGAACGAAATGCAGATTTCAACATACACCTAAACCATGTCCTCCCTGTCGAGCGACTCCTTGGTACACTGGATAAGTAACTTACCAGTCGCCAGAGAATTGTTTTCGAAAATTGAGTTTCACCGTGACTTTCCCTTTCGTGAAGGGAATATTTTGTCCCCGATCTCCTTTTACACCATGTTGACACTGTCGAAATACGATCTACTGACAGGCAAATAAGTGAGGATGTACAAATTCGCGGTGAATATGATACGTGTTTCCGCCTTCCTCGTCACTCGTTGTGACAGAATCCACTTTGAAAGAAAAGACTCTCAGTAACGGTGCGGCTGTGTCCCACCACAAAGATCAAATTCATTCCTTCGTTCGTTTCTACAGAGTAACGAAAATACTTGTAAAATTCCATATTGCTGTTGATCTTCGGTATGAAATTAGGAGCCAGTTTTGCATTTCCACTACGATTATAACTGATGGCTTACGTTTAGGTATCCTTAAATTTCATCAGCAGGCGATGTGCCAATTTATGGTACTTGATGGTGACAATTAGTTTCGCTTTGTTAGGACTTTGCCAAACAGTTTCTCGAACCTGAAGCAAATCGTGTCCACCAAATGTTGACAATTAAAATAATAGTTGGCTGGAATTTTCACAGTATAGATATTGAATAAAGGGCTGCTTGCTGGATTTGTGATACTTGGAAACCCGATTTCATTCATGAATTGTTGCACTTGTTCGTTCCGGATTTCAACGTCGGAATTGTTTTGATTGTCAGTGATGCGTTTGATTTGTGTGGGATGAATGATTTCGACCAAAGCCCCTTCCCAGTGCGCTTCGTGAACAGCACAAGGTATTTTGGGGAAACACATCCATGGGACTGTCACTGGTTAAAGTTAATATAATTGGTTATTCATAATTCCAGAGTTCTGCTTTCCGAGGGGTCACCCGAGGTCAAAGGAGTATCCAAAAGAGGGTTGCTGTTCTTGTGGTGACTGTTGGGATGGTGACTGGCGTTGGCCGTAAGGCTCCCCTTGTTACCGGAATATTTCAGAGAAAGATTTCGTAGACGGTAACCGAAACAGCGGCTCAGTAAAATGGCCCACAATTGTTTGTCTCCTTGTTGCAAACTGAAATTGGCGATGGTAGCACTGATGGCACAACACACCACAAAGAGTTGGCAGAAAAATACGCTTTGCGTTTTAGGCACTCGTTCTCCACACCACACCCACAAGGGTTGCTTTTGTAGATCTTGCAGAAAAAGCTCGGAGACGAAGTGGACATTGTTGTTGTTAAGGCTGTGTTGAAGGGCACGATGGTCACTTCTTGTTATAGTCGATGACTTGCGAAGCGTCGAGCCAAAAATCAAAACTGGGAGATATCCTTTCCAACGCACTTTGGCTTCTTTGACACGACGTTTCCCAACTATACGGGTTCTTCTATCGATAATGCATTCGATGTCGTGACCTCGTCTTCTCTCTTGGTCATTCTTTGTAACTCGGGCAAGTAGAAAGTTACTTTTAACACTACCCAGTTTATGTCTTCCAATTTATAGTCAGCAGGATGACGGCCACGCACACGAAACCATTCTGTGGTCCAGTTAGGTAAGTAACCTTTATCGAAAGTTCGCTTGGTTTTGCCAATGCGCACCCAATCTCCCGTCGTCAACATTCCACCTTTCTTGGGGACAGACGCAGACGGGGACGCACCAAACAGACGCTAAAAGATGGTCAATTCCCTGTCGGGAATCACTTCTTCGGGGGCACATCCGATGCTCCAATGGTAAAATTTGTTGTACGCTTTGATCAGGCGCGGTAAGACGGCGATGTACTTGAGAGTGTGTTGATGAGGTAGGTTCAGAAATTCGGTGCCATTGTCGGTTTGACATCGAAGAGGGAGACGACCACTTTACTTCAACACCAGTTTGAGGCCTCGCACTAACTCAGTACTCGATTTGGAAGTCAAAGGCACGACCCAGGCAAATATGGTAAATATGTCCATGACACAGAACTAATATATGTAGCCATGATTGTAGGTGGCTAAATGAGAGACATTGGATCAATTCGCTTGCCATTGATGATAGATACTCTCCACTCGGGTTCGACGTCTGTAAGATTTTCGTCGAATGGCTTTGTGTAACGTGTACGTGGCTTGTTCATGTAACCATCCATACACTTGAGGTAAACGGACACTTTTCAGTCGGGTTTTGGCAGCACGATACAATTTCTGAACTCCTCCGTAACCTGTAGGATGGGCTGGGTGGTAGTAAATGCTGGCTAGCACGTTCTCCATCAGTTGTATTTTAATAAGTCACCCACTTTTCAGGGATGCTACTCTGGCTGGGGCGAGGTGGTGGTTTGGAAACGACTTTACGTGTCCGATGTGTCACGGGAGTGAAAGTCGAGGATAGCGGTGGTGGTGGCGGTTTTTGTCGTTCTTTCTTTTTCATTTCTGGTTTCCCTCCTTTCCTTTTAACTTATGTCGAAGGAGGAGTGGACATCATCTTTTTAACCGAAGCTTTAAGTTCTTTTCCTTGGGGTGTGGGGGAAGGGATCAGCAATGACGCTGCAATCTTACCAGTGATGGGAGCTGCTAACGGTGTTGGAAAGACTTCTCGTGCCTCTTCTTCCTCATGCATCCGTGGGACTGCGTTTGTCTTGTCCGCTTGGGGTGGTGGTGGTGATGGACTTTTCATCAGGGCCTTAAAATCTTTCAGAGTTAGCAGAGCTGTTTCGTCTAAAGCTTTCTAGTGAAAGAGTTGAAGTCGTTGCAACACTTGACCATACCGTTGCGATTTTCCCGTTTCTGACAAATAGCTGCGATCCATCAACGATTGCAATTCGTGTTGTAACTGCGACATTTGGGTCAAATGAGGATTGGGAGGTAAATGCGGGGTCCGTTGTTCTTGCCAACGATGGTATTCCATACATCGTTTGTAAGGCACTAAAGCCAGTTTTCGTCCTCCCATCTTATTTCAATAGTCATGGCTGAGATCATTTGATTCCAGACAGCCATTTTATCTTCTTGACCACTTTTATCTTGGACCTATCGGTAAAACACTTCCCAGGACATCTCCCAGCATAGCTCTCGCTAGTCCCTTGATGAGAGAGATCCTACCAGGGGTAAAAACCTTCCGCTTTGTACCAACATCTTTTTCTTTTGACGGATGGGTATTTTCTTTTGAACCATTTGGAGAAGAACGTGTCGATGTTTGGCTAAGCATTCTTTCTGGTGTTTAGACAAAGGTATCGTTCCTTTCAAGACATTCAGGCAACATTCGATCATGGTATCGATAACGTCTTTGGCGGCGGTTTGAATAAGTTGTTTTCGCATTGGTGGAGGGGCTGTAGAAAGGACGAACATATCCCAATGTTTGGCTAAACGAGGAGGCAGCCCTTTCCTTTTCGTTCCTTTTTTTGGTAAGAGAGTGGAGTGTACTTCTTTTAGGGGACATTTTTTTGGTTCAGAAGCAAAAATACACTGAAGACCATATCTTGACATGCGTTCTTTGACTGGTGGTAATATACCAGGAAAACGTTTGTCAATATGAGTGGGAGAGGTACAACTAAATTAATTGCATGAGTAAACTGCCTATCTCTCTCAATAAACTCCTTTAACATGTTAATTTTTGCTAAGTTGTTTTTGTTTTCGCCTTCCAGAGTATTTATGATGTAATTTAAATTATTTACTTTCTTTTCAACTGTGTAGGGACCATAATACTTGGCCTGAAGAGAATGTTGTGGTATGGGCAAGAGAGCCAAAACTCTATCACCAGGCTGAAAACTCCTTTTCTTTTTATTTCTATCATGCCTGAATTTCGTTTTTGACTGAGTAGGGTGCAGAGTAGCTCGTGCAACCTCATAAGCCTTTGACAACTTATACTTAAAATCAGAAATATAATCGAGAAGATTAATTTCGGTATCTTCATTAGAAAGAAGTTTCTCTGTCAACAACTTCAATGGTTCAAGCACAGTGTGTCCAAAACCTAGTTCAAAGGGACTGAGTCCTAAAGATTCTTGAACTGATTCCCGAACATCAGACAATGGTAAATGAATGCCTTCATCCCGATCTTTACCTGTATCGAAACAATATGACCGAATCATATTTTTCAAAGTCTGATGAAATCTTTCTAAATCCCCTTGGCTCTCAGGGTGATAGACAGAATATCTGAATTGTTGGATGCCTAATTCGTACATAACTTGCTGGAAAATTCCAGACATACAATTTTACCCCTGGTCAGATAGGACAGATTTGGGAAGGCCAAATTGAGTAAAATAGTTTATCAAAGCTTTTAGTGTTGTTTTAGTTTTAATATTCCTCAAAGGAATTGCCTCTGGGAATCTTGTGGACGCACAAATTATGGTCAACAAGTATTGGTTGCCTGACTTCGTCTTAGGAAAGAGACCAATACAGTCTACCATAATTCTGCTAAATGGTTCGTACAATGCAAGAATAGGTTGCAGATGAGCCTTAGTTATCTTCTGATCGGGTTTTCCTACCATTTGACAAGTATGACAAGATCGGCAGTATTTAAAAACATCACTTTTAATTGTTTGCTAATAGAAGTGATTCTAGATCGTGTGATAAATCTTATTAATCCCTAAATGACCTGCCAAAGGAGTTTCATGGGCCAGAGTAATAATCTCCTGCCTGTACGAGTTTTCAACTACAATTTGATAGTCCACTGACCTCTCATCACCAGCAGGTACCTCGGGAAGTCTCCATTTTCTCATAAGAATCCCATTTTTAATGAAATAACAGACAGGTACTTCAGTAGCTTCAGTTTCACTAATGGCCCTTTGAAACAAACAGGAGATCGCATGATCTTTTTCCTGTTCAACGACAAGTGATTGTCGTTTCTCACAATGATTAGAATAAAGAGAATGAGTAGTTAATAGAGGATCACGGTGAAAATACCCTTTGATTGATCCAAACAAGGAGTGAAAGTGACCTCATCAAAAGCTGACCGATACATGTCTCAGCTAAAGGAATATTCTCCTGATCAACATCATTCTCAAGAGCTCTCTTTGCCAAAGCTCTAGTAACTGCAGAAGCTGGGTGTAAATTAGGGAATTCTTTTTCAATAGAATCGACTATCCGTTATGCAGATGTATGAACCATTCATGTCGAAAGGTTTTATATCACTTAGTGATTCTGCCAAGAATATCTTTATTAAAACATTAAGTAAAACATAATCTACTCAGTCATTTGTTATCTGGTTCTTTGCCTTTATCTGAGATGTCTTCCCTTAGTAAAACGTTTCTTATTCAGAGAGTAGTATGCCATCATGTTACTGATCCTTTTCATTAAGTTAATTGGCATCAGATTTTGTTTCATGACCAGTGACTGTCGGAACAGTGCTTACATACCCATTGAGAGCATTCGTGTTTCGCTAGGCAATGACTCAGTTTGGAATAAGATTGTCGATAATCAGGTTGTGGTTAATCCACTTGTATCTGACATACCTTGTTTTAGACCAAGACGTTGATCCTGCTGAGAATGAAATACCAAATTGGCATCAGTTAATGCAAAGAGGACCACTTGGTAATGAAGGTGATTAGAAAACTACTGATTTAACTGAAATTTATTGCTCAGTCTTTCGATGAGGTCACGTTTGATCCTAGTATTGATCAATCAATAAGCATTGAACACAGCAATCCTCATTTTTAAAAATCATTCTCTTTATTTTAAACAGGGTAAATAAAGACAGTCACTCTTTGCGGAACAGGAACAAGATACCGAGCTCTCCTATTTATTTCAGAGGCATATTAGCGAAAATAGATTCACAAATATTCCAAAATCGTTATATTGTGAAAATGTTGTCCTTATGAGACAAAGGAGACTACCCGAGGTACCCACCGTTGACGAGTGATCAGCGAGCAATCAAATTGCTGTTTCAAAGTCATATGGAGAGCAAATTTAACAATATGTTTCTACGTCTAGCTCATGCAACTCCATTGCCTGGTCATTTAGATCATAGTAAGATGTATCACACAATATTGAATCACTTTGTTTGTCCGAAAATTCAAGGTGATGTTTTAAACAATGTTGAGATCATCACATGTGTCAAAATGTAGTAAACACCAAACAGAAGATACCTAGTGTTCGTGTGCAACACATTGCTGCATTTGAAGAAATATTGGCTGAGCATTGGTAGATTGTGTTGGTCCCTTACCTAAGATCAATTCAAGCAACCAATACTCGTAGACCATAATGTGTGCATCCACAAAATTTCCAAGGGCAATTCTTTTGGACATATTAAAACTAAAGCATAGCAAAATCTTTGATATTTTTTTTAACAGTTTATGGCCTTCCCACAGCTCTCCAATCTGATCAAGGATCAAAATTTATATCTGGAATTACCATCAAGTATGCATGAATTAGGCGACCAGCTGTTTAAGTTTTCCGCCTATCACATTGAAAGAGCTCATAAAACTTTGAAGGATCTGATCCGTTTATGTTGGTTTGACAGAACAAAATATTGAGATGAGGGTGTCGTTTGCTGTTAGGGAATCGGTAAAAAAAAGTCATTAGGTTTAGTCCTTTTGAACTTTATTTGTGACAAACTGTCAGGGCACCATTGGAGATACTAAACAATAAATTTCGTTTCAACCGAACCTTCAGAAATTAATATTCTTGACGATGTTTCTCACTCCAACTATAGGCTGACAAATAGATTGTGAAGTATATGGAACTAATCTTCACTCTTCTCAGTCAATAATCAAATTAAGGAATGACATAGCTACAAAGTGAAGAAGTTTTCAATCTGGTAATCGAGCTCTGGCCCTCCATACTTAAAAAGCCTCTTCCGTCTAAGTATTATGGTCTGTATACAAATTAAAGGAAAGTATGAAAGTGAGAGGCGGAAATGTATACCACTTTACCATATAAAAATGTTGAAGGAGTATTTTGGTAGAGACGGCCATATCAAACATTCCATCAATTCAGTTGTACCTCTCCTAATGATTTAAATGATGACATTCAATCTGACTTTATTGACGTTGGTGCAACCAATCTTTGTAATTTCGAATATAATCACTTGTTTACAGCTGTTCCAACACAGGCAAATAAACTCATAACGTTGAAAATGTAGACAATGAATCATTGACCTAGCATCCTTGCAAGACTGAGTGAACAAATTAATATTTCATGGAGAATAAATGAAGTTATCGTAACAGTTCGCCATATATTATTCTGCCGAAACCAGATAATACTTAGCGTATGTGTTCGTACTACATAAAATCAAATAGTTTTGCTAAAACAGATTTATTTCCAACACCCAAAATCGATCACTGCAGAGCAAAAGACATTTTGGCATTTCCAACTCCAGATAGATTTTTTTTTTCAATATACAGTAATGCCGTTCGGTACAAAAAGTTAACCGTCGATATTCCAGCGTTTAACGAACATTATAACATTTGGTCTAGATACCCGTGATGAGCACATTGAAGACGTCATCATCTGCAAAGATTACTTGGAAACCATTCAAAACATTTTTGATCGACTTAGTGAGAAACATTTGACAATTAGTCGCCGTTAAAATGACTATGCCGCATTAGTGTATTTTATTATATATTGTGGGACATAATCAAGTTAAATATGTAGATATTAAGGTCAAAGCTATCTCTGAATTCTCATTACCTGTTAGTAGAATGCTACGTTTGAGACGTTTGGGTAAGACTGCATATTATCGGAAATTTGCTCTAATTGTTCTATAATTTGCTGATATCCTGTCCAGTTTGTTAAGTAACAAACAACGTTTTATTGGTCTCACAAATGTCAAGAGGCTTTTGATAAATTAAAGACCACCCTTAAAAGTGTCAGCTGATGCAAGTGCTGTTGGGGTTGGTTGAATATTGATTGAAGGAGAAAAAATGGTGTGGTTCATCCAGTGTAACAATAAACGAGCAAAAGGAATAATTGATGTGTGTTAGTGCAGTTTCTTTTCCGAGTATTGTATTAAGTGATTTTCATTAGGAAAATGAAACAAAATAATCTGAGATTTGTTTTATAGGGTTTGGTGTTTATGGAGTTCAACGACTTTCATTAAAGAACTGAAACAAAAATAATCCGAGACTTTGAGATAGAGTTTGGAGTTCATGGAATAAAACATTGCTATAAGAGACATCAAGGGAAAGGATATTCTGACTCCTGTTGCATTTTATCATGTATATGAGTATAATAGTGCCTTATATGTCTTTTCTGACCTTCATAATACATCTTCGTATGTAATTGCAAATAGTTTAGTTGTTACGTATCTGCTCGTTTAAAGTAACATAAAGAAAAGAGTGACTACAACAAGCTTGTACATTTTGACAAAAATAATTTATTTCCCTAGAAAACACGGTGAAAAGGTGAAAATATAAAATAGGACTTACGGTTTGTGGAAAACACATAAATCCTGTGAATAAACATTTCTAATCAAAGTAGTATGAATCTCAATTCCGTTCCAAGATGGCGGATGATGACCTCAGACGAAGGTTTAACACAAGTGTCCAGAATTTTCACTGTGAATCACAATTTGTCCTGTTCTGCTCCAATTTAGAATTAATTTCAGGAACTGTCTTTGTCCAAAGCCAGATGTGTAGTTCTCCAGGGAAAATAATTATTTAAAAGGTAGATGAAATACAGCTATCATCAATAACAAAACACATGTCGTTCTACGGTCGTTCTACAGACGTATGAACGAACAACTCTTTCCAGCACAAAAGAATACCTACTTCTTAAGGTATTAGAAACTCTATAAGATCTTACGATTTGTCTCTCTAAGATGTTCAAATATGACTCTAGACTATTTCGCAGGTACCTGAGTATTTAAGGCTAACTAACACGTCATTTCATGTACACGTACGTAGAAATCATGGCGATTTCGAAATCTCGCCAACGTAGTATAGAATGTCAACAAGTATTATTAGAAATGACCGTGGTCACAGCCAATCATTTACATAGCTATTTATGACTGTTTACTTGCAACGACAAAACCGTCATGCAAAAATCGTGCTTACGTGAGTCACATTTACGTTCTAAATAAACACGATGTTTCTATCAAAATATGAGACCCTGCGAACATAATCATGATCACAATAATAATTATATTTAATGATATAAAATGAAATAAAAATGAAACAGAAAGAATTAGAAAGAATTCAAATTTTAACACACGTGAAAATTAACTACAGGGTCTTAGCATAGCATAAAGTGTATATTTGACTTATATGTAAAAAGAAAGCCTTATTGTATAATTCTTCCTTTCTGTTATGATTGGAGGAGTAGGTATATTTAATGAATTTTGTGTGTTTAACTGATGTCAGTGATTGATGATAGAGGTTTGGTAAGTGGCCTTACTGTGTCTTTTTAGTAAACTATAAATATGTCAATAGTAAGCTACAAATAGTTTGTTTACTTGTGTTCAAGACCAGGCCTTAATTATGAACTTAGAAGCTAGAAACAAATTTATTTACGTTTGGTCTATGTTTCAGTTATAAAGATTTAGCGGGTTTAAGTAGTAATACTGAAAGCTCATCTTCAATTTTCATTTCTTAACATAATTATCAAATTATTTGTGGACTTAACCTAAATATATTCGTGTGTGTGTGTGTGTGTGTGTGTGTGTGTGTGTGTGTGATGGCCTTAATTTGCGTGTGATTTGTATATCGGTATATATGTATGAAATATATTATTTGTAGATCCTTTGACAATTATTGTCATGTACATATCATATATAGCAAGATCAATATATTGTTCAAACCTTTTAGTTTTTTCCACATTTTATTTTAGTCTGCACTCTATTCTAAACGTTGTGGGCAGACAAGAATACCGTTATAGAAGATTTGTATGAAAAATGATGGCATAGCACAGGCTTTTTCATAAGTTCGTGCGTCTTCTATCTTATATTTTTTCAATTGATGATGTATTCTTTTGCCTTTATAAGCATATCGTTTGAAATTAGAAAATGTCAGGTGCATCGTCCGTTTAGGCCGGCAAATTAGAAATTAGTAGGATATAACAACATCTTTATTGACTATTCATAAAGTATTTGAAATGTCCATTTGCGGCTGGAACAACATGAGGAAACAAGACCTTGTTAGTAACATAAACGATAGTCATTATTCAGTTACATGCCTTGCATCAATTGCGAGTTTCAGGGTCACCGTTGGACTGATAAGATGAATTATACCACAGCTAATACTAACCGGTTTAAATTACTCATGCTCGTAAAATCAAGGGTTAAGTAATGTTGATGGTAGCGGGCCATTGAAGGCACACTAGTTCAGAGTGTCTATTATTTTACGAATTGAAAAGGTCGTGAAACTAATGAAAGGTGTCGACTGTAAGCTGAAATCATTCGCAGACCCCTAGGGTTTTTGATGCTTCAAGTAGATAATTGATAAATGTTTATAATGCATTGGGGGGGGGGTGTGTGCTTTAATTGCAACTTATAGATCACAAACTGTTAAGGAAGCCTACCTTGAAAAGCTGTCAGAGAAACTGAAAGGAGCCTGTCAAGGATTCGGCTTTGGTACCAGTTTGCTCGAAGGAGACCATTGATGGAAGAGTTAAGACTGGGACTCTGAAATAGCGAAGTTCTTGTTGGATAAATAGGCACATGTCTACGTAGAAATTGTTCTCCACTTGTCAATATCTTGTTTCTATGTTAAAAACACACAGTTGTATTATTACGATCTTTGTACAATGACTTGATTTGCTTTGGAAGATTCCCAAAACAGATATGATCGGCTGAGCGACCTTTCACTCCGTGATTGCATTTTGTTATTTTATGTAGGGGTTGAGATTGTTGGGGCTATTTTTGTTTTGGGGATTATTGTTGTCATCGTTCTTGTTTGTATTTTTTATAGCAGCGTACTCATAAAGGTTATTTGTATGTCCCTCACCTTTCTGAGACAGATTCTTTCAACTCCGTTAGGAAACATAGATACATATACAAGTTCTATCAATATATACCTTCTCTCTCTCTCCCTCACACAAACTCTCTCTCTCTCTCTCTCTCTCTCTCTCACACACACACACACACACACACACACACACACAATACATACCTACTATTAATCAATGATTGTGTTAAGTATTCAGATCATTATTAATGTAAAAGTGTTAGTCTTATTCCGAGCCTAGTACATTGACATTCCCTTTAACATCTGAGGCAAAGTCAATCTTATTGTTGTAATCAGTATTTATTTGAATGGAATTTAATTAGAACTGTAATATTTAGGACAGATAATAGAACTTGTTGTTGGACTATCTGGGATGTAATTCACAATACATCAAGTTTTTTTTTTTAAATTTCCATTTTGCATTCTAGGGAAATAAATTTATTTGTTGAATTTTACGAAACTTTATTTTTTTCACCCTGACCTGTTATAATGCTTTTGGAATTGTTTCTGTTTTGATGATTGCTCTTTATGTACTTTTAACTTCTTTCATCTGCCTATTTTAAGGTTGCCAAAGGAAAGGAAAATGTGGTCTAATTACTGAGGTCCAAAGCCATCATGTACCATTTTTGGGGTTTTCGTGCAAGACTGCTAGCAGGTATGAACAAATTTGTCTGAAAGTTCTGTCCTTGCATTTGGAAAAGATATGTCAACGTTTGCTACTGTATGATATTTGTTCGTGAAATCAGAGCTACAATGCATAATCCTTAACTTCATATTACCTTAATATATATATATATATATATATATATATATATATATATATATATATATATATATATATATATATATA
>JAECUM010094312.1:0-21159 GCA_016617855.1 Megalonaias nervosa | reverse complement strand
TGTTTGCTGTTCTCAATGTTATACAAAAAGAAAAAGAAACCACAACAAAACAACGGACAACAAAACAACGGGTTGTCAAAGCGACGACTCTTGGCGGCAAGACTTACTCATCAAAAGTCGATTGACGCCATGGAATATAGCTACGTAACAGACCTGTATATCTGTCTCTCTGTCTGTTTGTGTGATTGTCCGACCATCTGTATATCTGAGAACATTATCTCAGATACTGTTTAGTTGTTGGGGTTAAACGGTTATAGAGGCAAGGGTGTTTCGATCTGTCTGTATGTATGTCTGTCTGTCGGTCTACTGATCCAAGAGCATTATAGCCGAGATGGTTCAAATTAAGGGGTTAAACGATTATAAAGACAAATGTATTTGTGTAAATTAGCTTTCATTTGCTCAGCAGGAAATACACTGAAAATAGAATTTCATAGAAATATAAATCAGTGCAAGAAAACGGATGAGTCCTTGCTGGATTGTTGTGTATTCTGTCCGACAATGCGCTCAATTATTTATCGTGTGCAAACTTTTGTTTCTTTCCTTTGTAACAGGGCTAATTCAGATAGTTCAAACGTTATACGATATCATATAAAACATATTTAGTCCACAACTCTTTATTACACCTTATGACCATTATAATACATACATACATACATACATACATACATACATACATACATACATACATACATACATACATACATTGAGACAGAGGGACAGACGTATTCATTTTCTTCAGTGTTCTGAAACAACCAGATGGTGAAATATGTGCACCACACACTGTTCTACCACATTTATCGGATTGATCCGCTGCCTGTGTACATAGTTCAGCAGAGTCATCGAGAGGTAGAGTAATAATAACGATCTGTTCTAGAAAAGAAAGTCTTTTTCTCCCTGTAGTTCCAACAAGTTCCAGGCCCAGAGAATAAACTGCTGACATAATAGTGTCAGGGTAAGACCGAATATCAGATTAATAACCTCACCACAACTGATGGAATCACTTACGCTGCGTCAAGTAGGTCCTCTATGATCAATCGTAACCAACTCTGTTAATTTGTTATCCTGAAGAGTCATCAGCAGCTAAACTGTGCGAAACAATTCATTGCTTCATGTGATCGTCTTTTTGTTTTGACAATTTTTTTCAGGGCGTCCGTTTAAGTTAAGTACACGGGTCTTGCGCACGATTATATTAGAATTCAAACAATCCATTTCTCAGTGAGTGGATATAAAATACGTAGCTACTAGTTATGAGTAGAAGTTTTAATTCTTAGTATATATCGTAAAAACGATTAATCAAATTCGAGAAACGTTTATTCAGTTAGTTTTATATAATTGCAAAAATTATTTATCAAACAAAATTTATAATGCAAGTCTCAGCACAGCTAGCCATTTGCTTTCCCGTCTACACTCCAGGCAGCTATCCATTTGCTTGTCCCGTCTACACTCCAGGCAGCTATCCACTTGCTTTCCCGTCTACACTCCAGGCAGCTAGCCATTTGCTTTCCCGTCTACACTCCAGGCAGCTAGCCATTTTTCCGTCTACACTCCAGGCAGCTAGCCATTTGCTTTCCCGTCTACACTCCAGGCAGCTAGCCACTTGCTTTCCCGTCTAACTCCAGGCAGCTAGCCATTTGCTTTCCCGTCTACACTCCAGGCAGCTAGCCACTTGCTTTCCCGTCTACACTCCAGGCAGCTAGCCATTTGCTTTCCCCGTCTATACTCTAGACAGCTAGCCACTTGCTTTCCCCGTCTACACTCCAGGCAACTTGCCACTTGCTTTCCCCTTCTACACTCCCGGCAGCTAACCACTTGCTTCTCAGTCTACAATCCAAGCAGCTAGCCACTTTCTTTCTCTTTCCACATCCCAGGCAGCTAGCCGCTTGCTTTTCTCGTCTACAATCACGGCAGCTATCCACTTGCTTTCCCCGTCTACACTCCCGGCAGCTATCCACTTGCTTTCCCCGTCTACAATCACGGCAGCTATCCACTAGCTTTCCCCGTCTACACTCCCGGCAGCTAGCCACTTGCTTGTCCCATCTACACTCCCGGCAGCTAGCCACTTGCTTTCCCCGTCTACACTCCCGGCAGCTAGCCACTTGCTTGTCCCATCTACACTCCCGGCAGCTAGCCACTTGCTTTCCCCGTCTACACTCCCGGCAGCTAGCCACTTGTTTTCTCCTTCTACACTCCGTCAGCTAGCCACTTGCTTGTCCCATCTACACTCCCGGCAGCTAGCCACTTGCTTTCCCCGTCTACACTCCCGGCAGCTAGCCACTTGCTTTCTCCTTCTACACTCCGGCAGCTAGCCACTTGCTTTTCTCGTCTATACTCCCGAATTTGATCCATAAAGTTTCTATTTACAAGAGCTAGTAGTCCCCTTCTGCGGTTTTTAAATTTTTTCTTTTTTATTACACCCGCCCTTTGTGATTGGAATGTTATTCGGATGAGGACATGTTAGGACCTGTGCCGGATTATCCTGGTAGCAAAAGTAGCATATGCTACGGGTCCCGCACTTTCAAAGGCCCCGCGCTAAATGCTTTCAAGCTATCAATTGCCTACATATAGCTAATACTATTACTTAAATGTCAGACATATTTGTCGTATTATCTGGCTGTATAGCAAATGAAAAAACACAATGACTTTACCATGCAAGTTAAAAATTTATGTGTTTTAATATTTGTTTTTTAATTTAAGGCCCCTTTATAACGTATGCTACAGGCCCCTCACTAGCTTAATCCGGCACTGGTTAGGACCGCTTATATATTTTGTACATCGCGGAAAGAAACGGTTGTATTGGAAGACATAGATTTATTTAACTGTACGTTGCACAGACCAAAATCACAAATCCATCAAAATGCTCCATTCGTTTAAAAAGAAACTTTTCTGCTGTAGAACATTTTCGGTTTGCCTGATGTACTTTTACATTGCAGCTGGCGTGGGTTCTTATCTGCGGCAATTATTCTGCGTGTCGAATCAATAAACTTAAGCAGCCTCCGGTAGTAGCTACTTATTTGGTATCCACTCACTGAGAAAATGATTGTTTTGATTCTTTTACAATCGGTTTCATTCGTAGAAACTATTAATATTTGTATTTGAACATCGGCAGATAAACCGGATAAACACTTCAGTGAATGTTATCCGTATCAACAATTTGGAATAGCCATTACGTGATCTAAATTCATTTATTTAAATCCAACTTTAATTCCATAAGAGGAGTTTATTTGCAGTGTATTTTACGGTTCCTTTATGCGTATCAAGTCCACTCTCAAGTGGTATTCCAAAGTAAACAGAGACGCGAGAAAATCTGCTTATGAGTAGCTACGAGGTCACGTGGTCTGGCTTTCAAGCAGACAAGCTAAACCAACAATACCAATGCTGGACCTGTCTTCAAGTGTCCGGTGAGGCGCTAACAAACCACTTTTCATGAACAGAGAATGATCAGACAGCGTGGGAATAGTCCGTCTTCGTTAAAACCGACCAAGCGACAATCATCTACTACGACAATGAGAAGATTTATTTAATCCTTGTGTTATTATAGGAAATGTGGTTCCATAGCGAATCTTAATTGATATTTGGATACAGAGATATTGTGTGTGTACAGAGGGGTGGGGCAAAAACGTACAAATAGAGAGAGAGAGAGAGAGAGAGAGAGAGAGGATGCAAACTCACCCAGACCCCCACCCTCAGGCACACAAGAGGAATGATCTAGGTGTATGTGCAATACAGCGTAAGACATACAGATAAAAGTTATTTATGTGGTGTAGTAGTGGAATATAAAAGAATATTGGACTCAGGTAACAAATATTGCTTACGATTCAGTACACACAAATGTTGTCCCAGTCTGTTTTTTAGACCATTTTTTCTCTCATTTTGGTTGTGATATAAGAACTAGATTTAGGCATTCATAGTATTATTTCAAGGTAATAGTTTATTTTTTTAGAATATGAGCATTATGATGTGGTTTTTTTGTGTCTATTTTGGCGACAGTGCGCAATGAGTAAGGAAGCGAACTCTGTGATCCACTGCACGTTGTTTTTTTTACATTCCAACCTCTAAAAAAAATAACCTATGACAAGAACTTCACCATGAAGGTACAATAGATTAACTTTTTTTATTAGGAGTTGGACACATGTTCTGTACTGAGAAACAAATGTAGTCTATATAAGAAAACTAATTGTTATCTGAGTCCTATCAGTATCATAACCATAAAATTTAAATTGGTATCCCAAATTTATTATTAAAGATAGAGACATGAACTTTCGAATTGTTATTTATATTGACTTTAAAAGTAGAAAATTTAAATTAAAAATTACAGAAAGATAAATTAAAAAATAAGTGAACTTAAAAACAAATGAAAATTTAAAATTGATGTAAAAATGCACATGTATAGAGTCTGTGGGGTTGATACTCATTATTATCAGCATGTGAGTATGTCTACACTTTAATAAGTTGAGATGGTGGATATTTTTAAAATTCTGTCAGAGAAAATATCTTTCAACGTCAGAATAAGGCCTTTTTTAAAAACACATGAAATATCAATCTAGTTGGCATTGTGCCTTTAGGTTATTTGTACTGTTTATTATGGGTCCAAACATTTATTTGTTTATGATGGGATGGTTATATGAGTAACACATATCGGCCTGTTATGATGGATGGTTATATGAGTAACACATATCGGTCTGTTATGATGGGATGGTTATATGAGTAACACATATCGGCCTGTTTGGCTTTCAGTAATTGTTTATAAACATAGTTATAGGGTACTTAATGAGAGGATGGAGATGAAAACTATAGTGAGCCTACTCACGTTTTCTATTAAGCCATTTTAAACTGTCAGACAATGAGATATGTCAAAAGAAATAGAGGCCAAAGGGCTCAAACGTGCTTTCAACAAGTCTATTTACCTGGGATGTAGGAAAAAAGCAAAATGAAATAAATCTAACACAAAGTGCATTCTTTTTAATTGTTCATTTTGGTTAAGACATTCATTGACAAAGTGAGGCATCGTGGCCTAATCTGATATCCCATTCTAATGAACCATTGTGCTTTATGTATTATTAATTACTAATGTTACGACACTATTTTCCAAAACTAAGTAACAAAAAAGCGCAAACCAACAGATTTTGTAAAATTTAAATAATTTATTTCCCATGAATACGAAGTGAAAATTGAAAAAGAACTTACATAATTGTGAATTAAATCTCAAATAGTTCTAAAAGTTATATCACAAGTGAATGTGCTGTTGTGCCGGTAGTCTCGAATGTGCTAATGTGCCAGTGGCCTGGAATGTGGCGATGTGGTAACAGTCATTTGATCTACCACAATATTGTCGCGTTTGCTAAGCCCCAGCTATAAAGTCATGTATAAACTATAATCTACCTGTCTTGGGAATATTACCGCGGCCATATGTTTGATGTCTAAAGATTTCCGCGGGGCTAGTGTTGAACTCTTACGACAGGTTACCTGACCAGCTGGAAACCGGAAACTTGAATCGGTAAAGGCTATAGATCGCACGACTTACCAAAGGCTTGCAGTTATTACACCTATGTGTTAAAGGTTAGTCCAAAAATCAAAAGGGAACCCCGCGGGGGTGAATGGGGCGTGTTCCTATCCGTCCCCACGTTGACAGACAGCAAGAGAGACATTGTCCACTAAGTTTGATTGGATCGGTTCACAGCGATATCCATTCGGAAATGAGATGCCTAGAGGGATTGCAGATCAATAGGGTTATTCCGAGAAGAAGCCACTCACAGTCTGGCGCCTAAACTTAGAGGTAGATTCTAAGGAAAGACAAAGCTTCAAAAAGGTCAGTAAGTTATTTGCTCCATGTTTGCAGAATATTACGGCAGCATAATTGTAATTACTTGTAGTATGTATATTTAATTACTGGAATCGTTTAGTATGTAGAATTACCTTTGTAGTGTTTCATTTACATGCGTGTTTGAGAAATGAGCTTTGAGCTTACGTAGAGAATTATTAGATGCGAGGTGGAATTATGTAGATTGTTAGCTTGTGGTCAGAATTAATTTTCTAATTCGCTATTAGGTTACTTCATAGTAAACCAGCGCATTTATTAATGCGTTATGTTAGAATTTACACATGTTTGACTTGTGAATTTAGAATGGTTGAAGTATGTAAGATTAGTTCCTATGGACGTATGAATATATCAGAGCATGGATATTTGAAAATTTGCGTACTTTGTATGAGTTGTAAAGTAAAGAAATGTGTCTGATTATTGTGATATTGTTTAGTATAACGGGATTAGGAATATGTACTGATGTGACGGAATTTATTGATGTATGTATAAGAAGTAATTGATACCGTGCTGTATTATGACGTTTGTTTACCATGCAAGAACGTATGGGTATCTCGATGTGAACGAATGCGTCACCGAAGGAATTTAATAACCGTTATCTGATGATAGCTGTGTGTAGTGTGAGACGAGAGGGATAAGGTAAAGACTGTACCGTCCTTGAGTTTTCACAGAAAGATTTGTAGGGGACACAGCACTTCAGGTTCCATTGGGTCCCAAGTCTTCAAGAGTTGGAGACGAATTGAGACTCTAGTCGACACAGTCGAAGTTGACAGAAGGTTAGTCGTCGGAAAGAAAATGGTGGAGGAGGGGAAGAAGTCTAGAGAAGGTCGAGGAGAAGAAGAAGCAATTTGGAGAAAATTCGAGGAGGAAGAGGAGAAGGAATTGGGAGAAATAGGATAGAGAAAGGATACAAAATATAGGAAACAAAAACCAAAATACATAAATTGTCCGTTCTGCCCATTTTCCCATCGTACAGAATTTTACTCTTACATGATCTCCATCTTGATATAGCCGTATCACAAGTAATCGGATACCCTAAACGAGCTATTAGTGGTAATTCAACATGTCGGTATTTTAAATAGGACATGATCTTTTGGAGCTGAATCCTTCGTAAAGTTTTGTATGAATTTATAATGTTTTAACACCTGGTAAATGGATGTCAGCTGTACTTTGATATGATTGTTCACACCAGTTCGATTTATGCTAAAGGAACAAATTAATATCTGATGTGTTGAATTCATTCTAGATCAAACGCATATGATTACAACAGCTTGTGCTCCGTCTTTTGTTCAAGCCTCAAAACAACATCGAAATGACATACAGCACTGTTAGATTTAAAATGTACAAAATCAAAAGAGGTTTATATAAACCGTAAGAAATATACGTTGACTTGTTTTACGACTTTGACAACTCGCAGTGAACGAACGTTTGGGTGTTATGTATGCATGCATGCAGAAGGTGTAACAGCACGTCAGCACAATACTGAATATATGTTGTATATCAAAAGTTTAAGTTCTATGAATGTAAAGATATAAAATTTAAAAAACAACCCCACAACTAAACCCTAGGAGAAAATTTGGATAAATAGATAAAACAGCCCCGCCAAAGACGACAGATATTATTTATCTGGAAACTTTAAGATATGTATGGTGATTGTTAGAGCTGGCTGCCACGAAATATTTTGTATTTTCGGAACGTACTGCGATAGTACTATGGTATACCGCAATTATATTACGGACCAACAATTTAATATTCTGGGGCAGGTGCCTTTGTATTGTTTTGGGTAAATTTACGGCTCTCAAATACCTGAAACAAATATCTGATTGATAGCCGCATAACACCATATTATATCCATTATATTATTTGAAGACAATAGCAATTATCTTGAGATAAAAGAAAAGAAAATACATCGGCTCTAAAGATAATCACAGCCCAGTCCCACTCCAAAAATTAAATGATAAGTATCTTATAGTATATGAATTTTCTGTGTGTATGTTAATTGTGTATAAGTATCAGCTAAATATTGTAACTTAAATTTCATGATTAAACTTGAGCTATAACTGACACCCTGTAACAGACATCGTGCAGGATGATACAAAAATAAGAAGTGTTAATACTGAAGCCTATCATTTGCTAGCTACACTTTTGATAAAAAAAAAGAAAAAGAAAAAATGCCCCGGCTTGCCGAATGGTCTTAGGCCTTAGCCTTTACATATCACCGACATCTCACCTCTGTTTGCGTGGGTTCGAGTCTCAGGCTCTGCAAGCGTTGGTATGCGTAAAAGGGTTGCCAGGAACTTCCCGTGGGTTGGTGGTTCTTCCCTGATTTTTTCCTGGTTCTTCCTACACCAGATATACTATCTGCCATGAATAGCATATCATGTGCTGAAAATGGTGTTAAACCCCAAACAACGACAACAATATTGACATAAGAGGCATGAAAACATTGAATGGGATTCCAACACTGGCAAGATATTTATCAGAAAACGCCAGTAAATACAAAACACTGACTCAAGAAACGAGAAAATATTTAGTGGACAGGAGAAATTGCTTCAAATTCAAACCAGAAGACAATTGCTGTCCTGAAAATCTACGGATGATTCCTGGTCTTAAAAAGGAGTACATGTAGTACCATATTAATATGCGCTAGTAATTACTTTTTTAATTGCTTGCTTTTAATTTGGCATGTTTCCAAAATTTTGATTTGGTCCGAATATCTTTTGAAATGTCCCACTCGAACTTCATGTTAGCAGACATGACACGTGTCGAACATGGGATTAAAGATTAAAAATATAATTATATTTGTTATATTCAAAATTAATTTGTGACCAATACATCTGTTTTGTAAAAATAAATGTTTGCAATTTTTTGTCACCAAAAAAATGATTACATGCTTTTAATATCAATAAATTCGAAACAAGATTACTCTGGAGTTTCCGTACAGTTCTGACAGAAAAACCGAAGTACTGGTACAGTGAAAGTTTACTGTGATACCTAAATAATAAATTAAAAATAAATACTGCAGTAAATCGGCATATCAGCAATACAGTGCGCATCTAGTGATTACTCTCTCCCCTGCCCCCTTTTCCCAGATCTATTTTGGTTCCAATAACCCATACCCAAATGCTGAACTGTGAATAGTATAGACTCTAATCTGCCGGGGCACTGGGTGTGCGTTTGCACAAGCGAAAACGACGTCTTGTCATTTTGAAGAGCGATCAAAAATCTGCTCCATTCCGTCAATGTGGAAAGAAAATGGGTGTAATGAAAATGAGCACAGGAAAAATTGTTTTGAGAAAGATGTATAAAGAATAGCAATATTAATTTGGGAATATATTTGAATTATGTACGTACAGTTACTTTCTACTTCAGTTTCATCGAAAGTGAAACATTTGTAATCCAACAAAAGCAAATCTTTTTCAGACATGTTCCATGAATATATTACTAAGGATCAAACTTATACACGGTGTTTCAGACCGAATGCAAATGCCGGCACAACTATGTCAGTTGCAAAATCACGATACAATACATAAATATGACAAAATCTGTGCAGTTCCCACTGAGGAACAGACATATCGTGTTTAAGGACCAACCATTTCATACCGGTTGGAGGTCTGAATTCTTCTTTCTGCATACATATTTTCTTCGCCACTATTTTGTATAATGGGAAAGTATTTTAACCTGGTATATGAACAGACATAGAGAAATCCAAAGCAATTCATCTGCAGCAGAGGAAAGGCGGGATTGTTTGGGGTTTTTTTTCATTAATAAAAGGAACCATTGGTATCTCCAAGTAAGTACCGTTTGCAAAATATTTCCAATATACACAGATAAAATACGTCATGTGATAAGAACTGTCATATTTTCTCCAAATGATAATGATTTCTGCACATGCGCAAAGATCACTCACTGAAAATTTATGGCTTAATGTATTAATCTGAAGGAGAATTTGTAATTCATATGAAAATTCATAAGTTCACTTTTGAACAAACCAAGATATAACTTATCCAGCATTATCCGCAGTAAGATCAGCTAATGACGTCGAGTTAACAATAAGAACTCTATATTTCTGTCATGTGTTGGTCGGAATAGTACAGGTGTCACTCATAAAATTATAGTATAAACTGACAATTTCCATCTAAGAAAAGCGCCAGGTGTCAATGCAGTATCTTTATGGGCATAATATTGAAAACGTTTATTTGAACGGCATTAAGTTTTTGACCATAATCACCAGTATTATGAAGCTATTTCCCCGTGCACTTGAGCCATGGAAGCGAACCGGATGCTCTATCCCTTTTTCTCGTGAGAGCCTCCATCTCAAAGATGCAGGGGAAAATATCTATGAGAGAGAGAGAGAGAGAGAGAGAGAGAGCTGTACTCAGTTTATCACTTCTATGCTAAAAATTTACACAGTTTGTGACTTCTATGCTAAAAATTTATAGTGATTCCTAGAAATCCACGGTGTTTATGGCACAAAAAGGGGGTGAGGAAGTACTCTTTGGCTTCACCTAATCCAGAATTCATATCTCTTAATGCCAGTCCCTTTGTTGTCCTGGCTTGTTTACAGATGTGAGAAGTATCCCCAGTTTGTATCTAGAGACTTTAGAAGTATTATATTCCAGACCACCCAATCTTTACATTTTATGATTTATGACACACCTTCTGCAACGTTCCCATCACGCTTAGCCTAAATGGGAAGGTGAAGAAACGGTTCTGCACGCACCTGAGTTTTCAACAGTTCTGAATTGTCTCATCTGAATTATATTTACTTTGCAGCTTTTGTAGTGACCATGTTTGTTCTATGAGAGAGAGAGAGAGAGAGAGAGAGAGAGAGAGAGAGAGAGAGAGAGAGAGAGAGAGAGAGAGAAAGGAAACTTTCACAAGCTTACCTTTGTGTGATACAATAATGGAAGGATTAGATTAAATGATAATCTGTAGCAATTTGAATACGCCTTCCACCTTGACTTAGTTTGCATTGACTTAGGGGACTTTATTTGCAGAAGATAAATGTATACACTAATTCATTGATGAATGGATTAATGTAGCAATGAATGAGTCATTTAATAAATAGATAGATGAATGGATTAATATTTATTGTGGGGAGAGACCTCTGCTTTTCAGATTGAGTGTATCTATATTTAACAGACAATTCTTACTTTTTTGTTTTTAAAGCCTTCTTCACATTTTAATAAAACAAACATGCAGAAATCGATAACTGCTTTGCTAATCTAATGATGGCATAGTCGTTAGATAGCAGAAGCTCAAAAGATAAAACGGTATTTTTTAAATGTAGTTTTTAAATTAACGAAATTATTGGTGGAGATATTAAAATATTTGCTTCAGTCATTTTCAATACACATTTGATTTTTAAACACACACAACTGAGAAATAGGAAAACATGTTAAACCATTTTTATTCCCTATGTAACTAAAGCAAAATGTTTGAAAGGCAATAACATCTACATTTAAGTCCCGTCTTGCGTGTGCGTGTGTGGGTGTGTGTTTACTTTGTGGTTTATTCCTTCTTTTATCAATTTGAAAACGATCGCCATGAAAGAAAGCGAGTGTTCTGAATAACGCTATTAGTAAATTGAATAGAGAAGATTGTATTGGTTTTATATGATTAATCAATGAAAGTGATCAGGATAACGCGAGTTAATTAATTAGAAGGACTCTTAATTGGATAAGATACTCGGTACTTAATACTGGATTCCATTTTGGTGTCAATTTCAGTAAAGTCACCGACAATGTGCAGGTTTAGACGTCATCCCATATAACTAATGTTTTTCTTTTCAGAAATTACTTGAGGTTATTTGATGTTACACCATTCAAGACTTTTTATGTGAAAACTTGAATAATGTATGATTTCTCATATTACTCACATCTGCAGTTAATTCAAAAAGCACAGAATATAAAAGTTTGTATATATATATATATATATATATATATATATATATAACAACATAACTCTATATATATATATATATATATATATATATATATATATATTTATATATATATATATATATATATATATAACATGTAATTAAATTTTCCTAGCAATGTTTACTTTCGTTTTTATTCAGAATTTGAGCTGGCACATATGTAGTAATGCCGAATTATATTCATATAAAATAATATTTCTTTATTTATTTTTTATTATATTTATTTTCAGCCAATCATCCGGTAATTTCCTTAATGAGTACAGCTAACTAGAATGGTCCCTTTCACATCAGTCAATTGAAGGATATGTATTTACCACAGGAGTTAACAAATATAAAACATGACGAACATCATTCAAGTACTAATGGTTATTTTTTAAAATTACGCTGGATGGAGGTATTTTGCTTCTAGCCACAGTGGCCAGAATACAATTTCACTGACGGAATCAATTTTGAGCTTATCTGTAAAATATAACCAAGCCTTTTAAACATTTTAAACATTTTCCCAGAATGGATTTTCTATTGTATGACTAACATGAGAAACATTTTGTACCCACCTTTTTTGAGAATTCTAATTTGTTCGATTGATTCCTTTCTGCACTTGTTAATTGCTTATCGCAGCTTAGTCATTTTCAGCGATTTTATGAAATCACTGACGTCAACAATTTGTAATCCCTTTCTATCATGCAACCTACTGTTATGTTACGTTCTATTTGATCCGGTCTACCATTCTAAAGAAATGTTTTACATAATTTTTATTCATTTATTTAATCAAATCTAATCTTGGATTAAGTAACAAAAGCAGAATAGAACATCTAGAGAGACCTAGAAAATTTATTAGTTATTTTTCCAAGAAAAGTTACTTTTCTTTTAATCCTGTTACTAAATATATATTCAAAATATTTACAAGTTTCCTCAAAATTAAGTCCCCATATATAAGCATTTGGGGAAAAAGACAGCCAGTATTTTAAACGTCTATCGTCCCAGTCTAGTTTTACATTTTGACATAATTTCATATTCTATGCTGACAATTACCTTATCCATAGTACCTTAAATTTTCAAAATTAACTTTTAATTGAGAAATTTTATAAACCTAAATCCAGTGTTTCAAGTTCGTTTTAGATACTTTAGCAATCTAAAAATACTAATTGTTTTATAAAGAAAATTTATCTCTTCCCAGTCCAAACAAATATTGTGTTGGTTATTCTGAATGACTATAGTACGTACTTACCATCAGGCCTCAAACCTTATCACGCATTTCGTGTAACATTGACCTTGAATTTTCAACTGTGTCATTATTAGTATGAATAAAAAGTGTTACGTATAGACTCGTTCAAAAGTAACAAAAGAAAAGAGTGAAACCAACAAGCTTTGTAAGTTTTAACAAAAATAATTTATTTCCCTAGAAAACACGATGAAAGGGTGAAAATAGAAAATAGAACATACAGTTTGTGAAGACAATCCAAACATTTATCCTAGTACTGAAAAAATACAAGTCCTATCATTAAATAGTTTTAACTGAATCCAGGTTCGAATCTTGATGACGTTCCAAGATGGAGGATGATGACGTCAGGTGAAGTCTTTATACGAATGTCAAGATTTCCACGTTGAACCACAACTTGTAATGTTTCAATTTAGAATAAATTTCCATCGAATGTCTTTGTCACTTGTATAGTTCTCCAGGGAATAAATTATTATATTCTAAAAAATAGATGAACGTCTGAACAAGCTGTCATCTATGATAAAACATCTCGAGCTCCAAAGATGTAAAAATACAACTCTTTACGGCACCTAATAGAAATATATCCTTCTTCTTGAAGATATATTATACGACTGAATATTTCACGGAGATCTGAGTATTTTTAAACTGAACTAAGACGTCATTTCAGGTGCGCACGATGGAACGCGTGGCTATTTCATCATCAAATAGCGCAGTAAACAATGCAATTACACGTGGGCCAGAAAATAACCTTGGCAATAACCAATCCTTTTCGCGTAGTGTTTACTATATTGACAAACCATAGCAAGATAAAATCGTGCTTATGCGAGTCATACTACGTTTTATATAAACATAATATCTCTTTCAAAAATATCAGATCCCGTGAAAACAATCATTACAATAAAATGTAATGATACAAAAATAAAATAAAAAAGAATTTAAAATTAACATATAAGTAATTAAATTACATATTCGTAACACTTTCCCCCAAAAAGAAAAAAAGAAAGATTTATGTAATAAAGCTTTCTTTTTTACCATATGTAAACTATACATGAGGCAAAGAAAATTACATAAGAAGAACTCTTATGAATTATACAAAGTGTATGTGAAAATAATATTTCTATACACGGGAAAGTGCATCTGCAATCAAATTGTCTTTTCCTTTGATGTGCCTGATGTTGAGATTATATTCTTGCAAAAACAAACTCCACCTTAATAATCTTTGATTTTTATTTTTCTCTTGTCGATGAAAGTAAAGTGGTTGTGATCGCTAAACACAACAACCGGAGAAGGAGTTGAGCTAATGTAAACTTCAAAATGCTGTAATGCCAGTATTAAGGCCAAACATTCCTTCTCGATTGTTGAGTAATTTCTTTGGTGCTTATTTAATTTCTTAGAGAAATAGCACACTGGGTGATCAACACCATTTCTATCTTCTTGAATCAATACTGCTCCAACCCTAACATCACTTGCATCCACAGATAATTTGAAAGCTTGATTGAAATTTGGACCTGTTAGAACCGACGCACTCTTGAGTATGGCTTTTAACCTATCAAAAGCTTCCTGACATTTTCAGTCCAAAGAAACTTTGTTTTTCTTACTTAATAAATTTGTCAGAGGTTCAGCAATATTAGAAAAATTGGAACAAAACTTTCGATAATATCCGGCCATACCCAAAAATCGCATCAGTTGCTTTTTATTGACAGGCACAGGGAAATCAGAGATAACTTTGACCTTAGCATCTATAGGTTTAACTTGACCATCTCCCACACTATGTCCTAGAAAAGTTACACAAGCACGGCAAAACTCACTATTAGATAAATTGATTGTCAAATTTGCATCAGTGAGTTTTTCAAAGAATTTCCGAATCGTTGCTAGATTTCTTTCCAGGTGTCGTTGTAGATGATGACATCATCGATGTAAGCATCACAATTTTCTAGACCAGAGGTAATCATATTCATCATGCCTTGAAAAGTACTTGGGGAACCCTTCATCCCGAACGGCATTACTTTATATTGATAGAGTCCATCTGGAGTCACAAATGCCGAATTTCTTTTGCTCTTTCCGTAAGTGGAATTTGCCAAAATCCTTTCAGAAGGTCAAATTTGGTGACACACTTGGCATTTCCAATTTTGTCAATACAATCATCGATTCTTGGTAATGGAAATGAATCTGTTTTAGTCACACTGTTCACCTTCCTATAATCAGTGCACATACGGAAAGTTTTATATGGTTTCGGAACAAGTATGCATGGTGAACTCCAATCACTTTTACTGGGCTCTATGAAGTCGTTCTCCACCAAATACTGAATTTCCTTTTTCAAGCATTCCTGTTTGAGAGAGTTCATCCTGTATGGGTGTTGTTTCACAGGTTTTGAATCTACAATTTCAACGTCATGAAAAATTTTGTTTTTCCTTGTAGGAATATCTGGAAACAAGTGCTCATATTCGAATAATAACTGTTTAAGTTCATTCCTTTCTGGTTGGTGTAAATGTAAACGTCTCTGGTCCAGATCTTACATAATTTCCGAATTCCGAAGATTTGTTGCTCCAAGATCAACAGTGTCCAATTGAATTTCTTCACTTAAATCTTCAGTTGGTGGGACAGGTACAACTAAATTAATTGCATGATTTACTTGGCTATCTCTTTCAATATACTAGTACTCCATTAATTTATTTAGATCAGAGTACTAATATTATAATTTAACTCATTCATTTTCTTCTTAACTTTGTAAGGGCCGTAGAATCTAATTTGAAGAAAAGTTTGAAGAATGAGCAAGATAGAATGAACTCTATTACAGGACTCTCAAGTAAAGTTTTGTGAAACCATGGTTTCACTTTTGACTTGAATTGCTGAGTGCCAAATTCAACCATAACAAGTTGGAAAATTCCAGACATGAAATTTGACCTTTGACCAGATTGAACAAATTTGGGAAGGCCAAATTGAGTAAAAAACTTTATCAAAGTTTTTACTATAGTATTCCTCAAAGGAATCGCCTCTGGGAATCTTGTTGACTCACACATAATGGTCAACAAATATTGGTTGCCTGACTTGGTCTTAGGTAAGGGACCAACACAGTCTATCATAATTCTGCTAAATGGTTCGTCAAATGCAGGAATAGGTTGCAGATGAGCCTTCGGTATCTTCTGATTGGGTTTTCCTACCATTTGACAAGTATTACAAGATCTACAAAATTTAAAAACATCACTTTTGATTTTTGGCCAATGAAAGTATGTCAAGATCTTGTGATAAGTTTTATTTATCCCTAAATGATCAGCCAGAGGAGTTTCATGGGCCAAACTAAGTATTTCCTGTCTGTAAGATTTTGGAACTACAATCTAATAGTTCACTGACCACTCGTCATTAGCAGATACCTCGGGAGGTCTCCATTTTCTCATAAGAATTCCATTTTTAATGAAATAACAGACGGGTACTTCAGTTGCTTCAGTTTCACTAATGGCCCTCTGAAACAAACAGGAGATCTCAGGATCTTTTTCCTGTTCGACGACAAGTGATTGTCGTTTGTCACCTTAATTAGAAAAAAAAGAGAATGAGTAGTTAAAAAAGGATCACTGTGATCAATACCTTTTGACTGATCCAAACAAGAAGTGAAAGTGACCTCATCAAAAGCCTGACCAATACAGGTGTCAGTTAAAGGAATACTTTCCTTATCAAAATCATTCTCAAGATCTTTCTTTGCCATAGCTCTAATAACTGCACAAGCTGGGTATAAATCATGGAATTCCTTTTCAATAGGATCGACTTTCTGACCCAAAGAAGGCTTGTCAGTTACAAGTGGATTAACCACAACCTTGTCTCCAGCTAGGTCGTTGCCTTGTAACAAAGGAATGCCCTCAACGGGTAGGTTAGACACTATACCGACTGTCACAGGTCCTGCAACTAAGTCTGATGACAAATTTACACAATGGAGAAGAACGTTAGCAAAGCCGCACTCTACTCCCTGAATGAGAACACTCTCATTAGAAGAAGACTTCTCAGAAAAAGGCAAAATACCTGACAATAAAAGACTCTGAGAAGCTCCTGTATCCCTTAAAATTTTAATAGGATAGGATTGGCAGAATCACCCAAGAGTGATATAGAACCCTTCGACATGAATGATTTATAATTCTCCATAATAAAATCAGACTGGGGTTTATGAGACCCAACAAATGTATTGTTTTCAATACATGACCGTGACCTTGACCTCATGGAAATAAGAGCATTTGGGATAGGTCTATCTTGATTCTGATGCCTATATTTCAATTTGAAGCAGTCAGAAATGACGTGTCCTTTTTTCTTGCAATAGGTACACGTAGGAATAGGCAAGGATTTTGAATCAAGTTTATCAGAAGCTTGATTTTTAGAAGTTGTGCCAGACTGAGTTTTAGGAGGAGTCGTATTGGGCTGAAATACCTTTCTACCAGTAGACTGCTGAGTGAAAGATTTGCTTACAACAGGAACTTTATGAGTTAAGAAATACTCATCGGCAACAAGAGCAGCATTTTCCAAGGTTTCAATCTTGTGCTCTTCAAGATGATTCTTAATGTCATTAGGAACACAGTTTTTGAACTCTTTAAGTAAAACAAGTTGTTCAAGACTTTCATAATCATGTTCAACTTTCTTGGCTAAGCACCATCTCTTAAATAACTGCTCTTTTTCTCTAGCAAATTCAAGATAAGTTTGTCCAGCTTTTTTCTTATAGTTTCTGAATTTTTGCCGATAAGCCTCAGGGACTAACGCATAACCCTTTAAAATACACTCCTTAACCAAATCATAGTCACAACTTTGTTGTACTGACATTGAATGGTAAATATCACTAGCTTTACCAACTAGTACACATTGTAGTAGCTGAGTCCAATACTCCCTTGGCCATTTAAAATTTTCCGCAACTTTTTCAAAACGAGAAACATATTTGTCTACTTCCTTTTCACTAAAAGGGGGAAATAACCTAATCATTTTTGTAATGTCAAAACTTGAATTTGTATGTGAAGTGGAATCGTGCATTTCCCTTGGCAGCTCTATTTCTTTCATTTTAATTTGAAATTCCTTTTCATCCTTCTCCTTTGCATCTGTACGTGCATTTGTTCTTTTTGAAACTCCAATTGTATTTGTTCTTTCTGTAATTCCATTTGCTTATCTCTCTCTCTCTCTCTCTCTCTCTCTCTCTCTCTCTCTCTCTCTCTCTCTCTCTCCTTCTCTTCTAATTGTAATTTCATTTGTTTATCTTTCTCCCTCTCCTGTCTCTCTCTCTCCTTCTCTTCAAATTGTAATTGTTTATCTTTCTCTCTTTCCTGTCTCTCTTTCTCCTCTTTCTCAAATTGCAATTGCAATTGCTTCTCTTGTAATTGTAACTGCATTCGTTCTTTCTCTTTCTGAAGCTCGAGCTTCCTTAACTCCAATTCCATCTTGTATTTCATTTTTAATTCCATTACTTTTATGTCAGAGTCTGATACCGACTACGGTCAGTAGCCAAAACACTTTTATCAAAAACATTCTTCTTTACCAAATATTGAATCAAAATATTTTAAATTTCTTGTTTCGTTAAGGAAGATTTTGCTTCAGAAAGATCGTACTTTCTGGCAAGTTCAAGCAACTTATCTTTTTTCAGACTATCCAACTGCTTCTGAGTTGGACTAGAAAGAAAACTTTCCACTTTTGTCGACATTGTGAATGAAAGCCTGTTGTTTTCACTAAAGATTTCAAACAAAATATAAAATAGTACTTGGGATTTTAAAACTAGGGGAATTTAAATTTCAAAAAACAATTTTCTGAAATATTTTAGCCAAATTCAAATATCCCGGACGAGCCCCCAATTTTCTCCTCTTACGTATAGGCTTGTTCAAAAGTAACAAAAGAAAAGAGAGTGAAACCAACAATCTTTGTAAGTTTTAACAAAACTAATTTATTTCCCTAGAAAACACGGTGAAAAGGTGAAAATAGAAAATAGGACTTACAGTTTGTGAAGACAATCCAAACATTTATCCTAGTACTGAAAAAAATACAAGTCCAATCACTAAATAGTTTTAACTGAATCCAGGTTCGAATCTTGATGACGTTCCAAGATGGAGGATGATGACTTTATACGAATGTCAAGATTTCAGAAATATCAGATCCCGTGAAAACAATCATTACAATAAAATGTAATGATACAAAAATAAAATAAAAAAGAATTTAAAATTAACACACAAGTAATTAAATTACATATTCGTAACAAAAGAAAGTAACTTTTCTTTGACGATTTTATTGATGCATACCCAATGTTGAAGGTTTTATTGCTGCATACCTAATGTTAAAGGTTTTATCGATGCATACCCAATGTTGAAGGCTTTATCGATGCATACCCAGTGTTGAAGGTTTCATGGATGCATATCCAATGTTGAATGTTTCATTGATGCATACCCAGTGTTGAAGGTTTCATTGATGCATACCCATTGTTGTAGGTTTCATTGATGCATACCCATTGTTGAAGGTTTCATTGATGCATACCCAGTGTTGAAGGTTTTATCGATGCATACCCAATGTTGAAGGTTTTATCGATGCATACCTAATGTTAAAGGTTTTATCGATGCATACCCAATGTTGAAGGTTTTATCGATGCATACCCAGTGTTGAAGGTTTCATTGATGCATATCCAATGTTGAAGGTTTCATTGATGCATACCCAGTGTTGAAGGTTTCATTGATGCATACCCATTGTTGTAGGTTTCATTGATGCATACCCATGTTGAAGGTTTCATTGATGCATACCCAGTGTTGAAGGTTTTATCGATGCATACCTAATGTTGAAGGTTTTATCGATGCATACCCAATGTTTAAGGTTTCATTGATGCATACCCAATGTTGAAGGTTTCATTGATGCATACCCAGTGTTGGAGGTTTCATTGATGCATACCCAATGTTGAAGGTTTCATTGATGCATACCCAATGTTGAAGGTTTCATTGATGTATACCCAATGTTGAAGGTTTCATAGATGCATACCCAGTGTTGAAGGTTTCAGTGATGCATACCCAATGTTGAAGGTTTTATCGATGCATACCTAATGTTGAAGGTTTTATCGATGCATACCCAATGTTGAAGGTTTCATTGATGCATACAAAATGTTGAAGCTTTATCGATGCATACCCAATGTTGAAGGTTTCATTGATGCATACCTGTTGTTGAAGGTTTCACTGATGCATACCCAATGTTGAAGGTTTCATTGATGTATACCCAATGTTGAAGGTTTCATTGATGCATACCCATTGTTGAAGGTTTCATTGATGCATACCCATTGTTGAAGGTTTCAGTGATGCATACCCAATGTTGAAGGTTTTATCGATGTATACCCAATGTTGAAGGTTTATAGATGCATACCCAGTATTGAAGGTTTTATCGATGCATACCCAATGTTGAAGGTTTCATTGATGCATACAAAATGTTGAAGCTTTATCGATGCATACCCAATGTTGAAGGTTTTATTGATGCATAACCAATGTTGGAAATTCAAAAGTGCGTTATTGATTTCCATTATGTAACTCCCTCAGAGTGGAAATGTTCCTATTTATTCTTAAACAAAATTATAGAGAATTTATTGTGATAAGTGTAGCTACTGTAGGCATAACTTATGTAATGTTTGAGTGTAATATTGTGTAGGCATAACCCATGTAATGTGTGAGTGTAATATTGTGTAGGCATAACCCATGTAATGTGTGAGTGTAATTGTATGCAGACATAATTATGTAATGTGTTACTGTAATAGTGTGTAGACATAACCCATGTAATGTGTGAGTGTAATAGTATGCAGACATAATTATGTAATGTGTTACTGTAATAGTGTGTAGACATAACCCATGTAATGTGTGAGTGTAATAGTATGCAGACATAATTATGTAATGTGTTACTGTAATAGTGTGTAGACATAACCCATGTAATGTGTGAGTGTAATAGTATGCAGACATAATTATGTAATGTGTTACTGTAATAGTGTGTAGACATAACCCATGTAATGTGTGAGTGTAATAGTATGCAGACATAATTATGTAATGTGTTACTGTAATAGTGTGTAGACATAACCCATGTAATGTGTGAGTGTAATAGTATGCAGACATAATTATGTAATGTGTTACTGTAATAGTGTGTAGGCATAACCCATGTAATGTTTGAGTGTAATAGTATGCAGACATAATTATGTAATGTGTTACTGTA
>JAECUM010094311.1:0-11030 GCA_016617855.1 Megalonaias nervosa | reverse complement strand
AAAAAAAAACCATTTCGAAACACTTTAATTCAATCGTGATGTAATAATACAGGTGAGAAAATTTATTCAATTATTTAGCTCCATGTGGATAAAAATAATTAGTGTGCTATTGTAAACCGATATTAGAAGAAACCGAATATTTTGAAAGTTTAAAATAGTTTATATTATAAAGTCTTCTCTTCATTCATAAATGTGACATTAATCGGTGTACCGAACAGACTTTTATTTGCTTATTTGTTCATCACATTATATTGTTAAGTAATTGGTGTATTTGTCCATATAATAATGTGATGTTTTTACAAAATTTAAAACAATACGTAAACGAAAGTGAAGATACGAACATGATGACCTATTCAAGCTGGCACGATTGATAAAGTATAAATCTATAATTTAAAACGTCCTCTGAAGACAATTAGCTGAAACGAATTTTTAAAAATGCAAAATCAAAACCTATGATATTATTGAGGAAAATGAAATCATTCCATGAAATAGTGCCTCAGGATTTTTAAAAAAATAATTAATCAGACGAAATTATACGGAATGTGGGTGTGGGTTGTTGTTCTGGTTGTTTTTGTTTTATTTTCAAATAACGTCCGTCTCAGAAAAATAGTATACTTATCGTGTGCAAATTGTATTATTCTACCATGCAAATAACGGATACATACTATAACTATTTAGACGATATACAGGTGTTCCAATATTACAGTTGTATTTCATGTCTTAAAATCGGAGCAAATAAAGAGCTAGAACTGTTATTTTAATGTAACGAAAATAAATTAAGAATATTATTAAGAAGTGTGTTTTATTGCCACCCTCCTCTTCCTCCTAGATATGCTTCTGCAATCATAATTTGGGGCGAAGGGTTACGTTCATTTCTTTCATAGCAAAAGGACTATATCAGACAGGTAATGTTACCGGCATGATAAGAAAGGATAAAATACCGACAGACTCATCAAAGGTGATGGTGGGTCTCTGGTACCTCTGTCTGGTGTGGTTTTATTTCTTTTTTATTTTTCAGGAGCCACACAGGACCTGAAATATACCAGCTCCAATGAATTTTTAGAAGCAGTATGTGCTACAGTACTTGTTATCATGATAGGTACACGTATACAGTCTAAACTGATTGGAGATATGTACATTGACAGATGATAGGACACAAAAAAAATATATAAAAAAATAAAAAACAAGATGTGGGGAAAGAGATAACCTAATTGATAATTGATACAAATCGGAAAGAAAACCAATATCATGCAATATATCAGTGTAAATGATATTGCAGGGTGGGGGACTCAAAGAGGATTAGCAGTCCTTCATTTCTCTAGCAATACTCATTTTGTCGCATTTTGTCGCCCCAACCTTCAACATCAGATAATAAAATCCATTTATAGTTAAATATCCTACCAAAACATAGATACAAACATATACATTGTTACCTATACAGACATTAATTTATCAATTTTAGAGACGCAACGATGACGTTTTAGCAATAAAGTAATGATTGTTACTACAACCCCCACCATCAACATTAAGAATCAACGATTGTCAAAACAACATCCACACCAGCAAAGTTAAGGAACAGCGCTTGTAACAACAATACCCCTCCATCACCAACCCCGACACCATCAACGTTAAGGAACAACGATTTTTACAACAATACCCGGGGCCCAGAGTGGTCGAGTGGTCTAAAGTGCCCGCCGTTATTGATCACTGCCATCTCACCTCTGTCTGCGTGGGTTCGGGTCTTAGGCACAGCTAACGTGGGTGCGTGAGAAAGCTTTCCAGTAGCTTCTCGTGGGTCGGTGGTTCTTCCCGGGGTTTTCCAGGGTTCCTCCTACACCGGTTATACTGGCCGCCATATATACCCTATCTTGTACTGAAAAATGGCGTTAAACCCCACTACTACAACAACAAATACAACAATACCCCACCGTCAACATTAAAGAACAGCGTTTTTTTACAACAAGACCCCACCATCACCATCAACGTTATGTAACAATGATTGTTAACGATCCCCACACCTTCAATGTTTCAAAAACAGGTCAGTTGAGATAACTGATACGTTATGCATTAGTTACGTTAAATGCGTTAAGTGAATTACCGGTGATGTAGCTACAATATATACTTCTGCAACCACTCTCATTTTCTTACTTTGCGCTTCTTTTTATGTACTCTATTTTAAGTCCTATTGTCTAATATTTTTGCCGTTTATTTTGAAGGGGTAACTGCACTTTTGACACAAAATTGCCGGGAAAGAGAGGGTTAACGTCACTTACAACACAGTATTAGCTATATCATTCTGAAGAAATGGCAACAATGTGTAGTTACTAAGGACACGCCGTCGAAGCCGTCTTAGGTTGGTATTTGTTGTTGGATTACGAGTCACGCTTTATCAGCTAAACTACCCCTGCTCCCTTGATTAAACAAATGCAATAGAGGCTTGAGATTTTAATGCAAAATTTGTTTTAAATAAAGAACCTGGAAACATTCAGCGAACATAGAGCCCAACTGTCGAGCCGAGTCAGGAATTTGCCAAGTGGAATGTCATTCAAACATGTAATTCTAACAGTGAAAGTTATTCACAGTTTATCAAAGTTATTTCTATGATCGAAGTAACGTTGCTACAGACCATAAAATTCGTTTTTTACCCACACTTTATCTCTCCCTCGGTTGGTAAGTTTGTCGGGTAGCTTTTCTATCATAGATGCGCAGAGAGAGAAAGAGAAAGAGAGAGAGAAAGAGAAAGAGAAAGAGAGAAAGAGAGAGAGAAAGAGAGAAAGAGAGAGAAAGAGAGAGAAAGAGAGAGAAAGAGAGAGAGAAAGAGAGAGAGAAAGAGAGAGAAAGAAAGAGAGAGAAAGAGAGAAAGAGAGAGAGAAAGAGAGAAAGAGAAAGAGAGAGAGAGAAAGAAAGAGAAAGAGAGAGGGGGTGCTTCGGTAGTGCCATAATCTAGTACACCGTGTTAGGGGTGCTTCGGTAGTGCCATAATCTAGTACACCGTGTTAGGGGTGCTTCGGTAGTGCCATAATCTAGTACACCGTGTTAGGGGTGCTTCGGTAGTGCCATAATCTAGTACACCGTGTTAGGGGTGCTTCGGTAGTGCCATAATCTAGTACACCGTGTTAGGGGTGCTTCGGTAGTGCCATAATCTAGTACACCATGTTAGGGGTGCTTCGGTAGTGCCATAATCTAGTACACCATGTTAGGGGTGCTTCGGTAGTGCCAGAAAGTCGGAATCTAATACATAGTGCTAGGGATGCTTTGGTGGTGGTTTTTGTGACTATATGTATATTGTCTGATGTTTGTTTTCGCTTTTAAATGCCAATATTTGTAATATATTGGTGTCAGTGTTTTTTAGAAAATTATATAAAAAATATATCTTTCTTTACTATTTTTTTCTCTCCCTTTCCTTAGATTGTATCTTACTATCACACAAAATATTTGTCTATAACTGCATATGCTTTTGTTGTATTGAAAAGTGGCTAATACTGTTCCAGTATATAATTACTGCATGTAGGAGTCCGATTCTTCGTGTCAATAATGATTTTGTAAACTGTATTCGGTTCAGTGGTCTTTAACATGACCCAAGGGTCTTTGAGAGGGTAATAATGCGTGGAGTATTCAATACATGACGAATGGCTATGTGAAGCATGTTTGACCCTGTTCAAGGCCGTGTGGATTGACACGTCGTCGCTTCATATGGGTAACGTACATGTTTGCAATTAGAGCAAAACATGGTCACGTGTAAAGAAAGAAACCTGAATCTAGAGATGCTGTCTTAATGAATTATGACTGTCAGGATTTGGGAGTAATATACATTCTTCGACGAAATAATGTACTTTGTCACTCATTTCATCGAACTTAACAGCTTATGAGGTAATTTGAGTACTTATTCAATTAGGATCAATAATTTTATTTTTATGCTCATCGTGCACTTTCGAACACAGACATAACTACGTTAGTTCTTATGCATAACAAAAATCATGCTATTATGTAAAGAATCATGTAAGACTGTTCATTGCTTGTATAAGAACAAATAGGAAATAGTTTAAGCAATAAAAACACCAGAAGTCTTTATTTTCTGGAATTAGATTTTATTTATTTTTTTTTTAAATGTTCGTTACAGAGAATATCATTTTGTGTTTCTTTTCACTATCGATGAAATGTTTTCTTTTCTGAAGTATGGAGTCAAAAATGAGATTCTACAATAACTGAATTTTTTATCAAATGTGTAGAAATAATATGACTCAGGATTTAACTGAGTTGTGTATCCAACCTTTCAATGATTCCAAGTCAAAATCTCCAATTCAATCTTTTAAACATCTGGAGATGAATAAGAGATTTGAGAAATTGAAAATTTATGATAAAATTTGTAAAGTAGGTCATGACGTAGGCTGGAGTGGGCTTTGACTGGTCCACACCGTATGCCTCAATAGTCAAGTACCATCTTAAAACTGCCCTATTGACATCAAATAACATTTATTGTTTGAATTACCTGTTATTATTCATTGACTATGAATCAACGTGTGCATGTCGAGTAAGAAACATTATGAAAAATTTACTTACTGAAAAGTCTATTGTTTTCTCATCAGTGGAACGTTTGGCCAATAATTTCTGAATCCTGTTTTAGTCTGTATAATGCTTACAATTCGAGTTAAGATTCAAGATTATTCTAAACTCTTGTTTTCTCACAATGCAGTAAAACAAGTGCACTTCCATGTTCAGCTATATTGCAAACTATTATAACCTATTCGGACGCAATCCTTTACATGGAATCAATTTGACTGTTGCAGGCATATTGGAACTGATTTTCAAGCTTATTGTATATTTCGATACATTCAAATTTAGGCACGCCTGGAGGCCAGAGACTTCTCATGTACTGTCAAAAATCTACGTTTACTGCATAAATTATTTCCTTTAATTCAACATTTAGAATCTCTAAACGTCGGCCCTTCATATTTGATTTAGGACTACTTCCATCACGTGATGGTAATACAGAGATCGCATGCTATGTCTTTCTGCTTGGTTGTATGCATGCATGTGAAAAAAATCCTACTTTTAATATGTATCTTTTATATTTAGCACTTAAAACTGTCGCAACGCTAAACCTACAAATTTGTTAAGGACTTCTTACAGTACGTAAAGAAAATAGTAACAATATGTATGTACGTCTGTCCGCCTGCATGTATGTGACAAAGTTGTTTACTCTCTGGATTGATTTGGAGGGGTGTTTATTTTGTTTTGCGTTGTTTGGGGACTTTTGTTGCTGCTTATTTTTAATCTGCATTTAAACTGTCTAAACGATGAACCTTTACATATAGTTACCGACTGTCTACATAACATAAGATAGTATAGACATAGTATACTAACATTATTCTAGTGAGCATACTAACATTATTCTAGTGCTGTCTGTCTGCTTGTCTGTATTTGAGAAAAATAAAGTTAACAATCTGGTGTGTGTGTGTGTGTGATTTGGATTTTTGTCGTAACTTTAATAATTTGTCAGTCATATCGCTACGATCTCTGCACGTGGCAGTTTATAGTGATGTCTAGCACTGGGGCATCATGCCGCAGACATTTGGCATGATGTCCCACCCCAGTCACATTATCCTGACACCAGGCCGACCAGTCCTAACACTAACCTCATAATGCTGAGCACCAAGCGAGGCAGCTGTTAGTACCATTTTTTTTTAAGTCATTGGTATGACTCGGCCTGGGTTCGAACCCGCGACCTCCCGCATCCGAATCGGACGTGCTAACCACTAGGCCACCGAAGAGGTCAAGTTAGCAAACTGGATTGATATTTTTTAAATCAGCATTTGAAATGTTGACTTTGTTGTGACATTTTCTTAAGGACTACTTACATGTTTTAATGATATAAAGATAACGTACACAGACATACATACATACATACAGCAAGACGGAAATAGATGGTGGTCCTTTGTACATAGACAGACAAGATAAATAAACACAAGGAAGGTATATGTTAATTTGTCTTTATGTTAATTTGTCTTAAATTATATATATATATATATATATATATATATATATATATATATATATATATATATATATATATATATATATATATATATATATATATATATATATATATATTATAAATAGCATTGCTTTTAAAGTGGTATAAAGGAAATTAATATACCAATCCTATTGGTATATCAAATTGTGATCCGCCCATGACGCAATAATACGCATGTATAAACATTCTTGCAACTGCAGGCCTATAGATCAATGATGAAATTCCACATTAATCATTAACGCCGTACGAAAATAACAAGGAAAAGTATTAACAGTCACCGTTTTCTAAATGAATTCAACATTGTACACAATTTCATCGCAATACTTTTCTTTTGCATTCCCCTGTCCCCTAGCATGCATAAAAGGCAACATACGCAGAAATATGGAGTGAGAGAAAAATAATTTGGGCTGGATGAAAACCTAAAAACTGAACATGCACCAAGTAACCTACAAAAATATGGTTCGTCGTAACGGTGCAACAGGATTTGACCTGAATGGATGCTTGGATTAAATGACAACACAACACAATGTGATGAAAGATGGAAGTTTATGAAATGAATTAATAAAAATATATATATCCTCTATAACATATACAGTGTGATTCTGTCACCCTCCAAACACACGACTCATTCGATTACTTAACACAAACATTCACAAATGAGAAAACAAAAATGTGATAATTATATTCAAAAATGAAGGTAAGATTCACATCATCTCATGTAATGAGAGTAAGATTCAAATAATCTCATGTAATTAAAGTAACTCAGTTGTACTCGATTTAAAAACACATGTTTCATGTAGTCAGTTGAAACGTCATCAGTTGAACCAAATAAATTGTACCAAACATGACTCGTGACTCAGTCATTTGTACAGCCCGCACGATTCACAACCACGTATGTCTCCTAAATACTTGTAAAATTTTGCAAACAAAACATTTTGACCTGGTTCACTCGACCATTGTCAAGCCACACAGTTCTCCTGAATTCTTGGGTTGGCCCACACTTGTATTGGCCACACACACCCTTCATGAATCCACCATGCGCACAAGTTTACAAATCAGCAGTTCCGTCCTTGTATGGCCTTGATGGTCGCAACCTGCTTCCATCCCCATACAGACATACAGACGGCCAGACCTACAGCCTGATATATCCGCACACACACACACACACATGCACAGCTAAAATAAAACCAAACTGGTCATAATAACAGGTACTGAATTAAAATCTATAGATACATGTTACTAAATTAAACTCTTAATAGCGATCTGTAACAGTTCAAAAAGTTCACAACATTTCAAATCTGCGTAGTGGTAAAGGCAACATTTCACGCTACGACATCAAACACTGAATATGCTTCACATATCAAATAAAATAAAAATGTAACACGTACCCATATTGCTGTAGAACAAAATGGAGAACGTACACTTCTTGACAAGATCCAAAAGTACAATGTGTCAATTAGAGAAGAAACTTGCCTTAAATCTACAGGAGAATGACTATTGGTAAGGGTAAAATACCCATGCATACCGTGCTCTTTGTGTCTCTCGCCGAAAGCAATCTACGACGAGATACATGCTAGTTCAGTCGCTCAACTAGAAAAATAATTATCCACCCTAGGTAACGTTCTACGCATGTACGACGAAATGATAAAATCGTTCTAAGGCAAAACCAAGTTATTTCTTGCCTTATTCTGTGACAAACGGTATGTTTACACTTTTCTTGGGATCTATCTACAATGTTCATAATATCAATGACACATAGTTTCAATAGCTTATATATACTCTACGTTAAAGTTGTCGGTTATGAGGCACACATACTGTAACGCATTTATCGCTTTCTTGTTGTTGTTGTTGTTTCTTAAACCTATTATAATTTCTAAAAACTATGAAAATGTCCAAATGGCGCCTCTCTCTCTCTCTCTCTCTCTCTCTCTCTCTCTCTCTCTCTCTCTCTCTCTCTCTCTCTCTCTCTCTCTCTCTCTGGACCATCGTAGCAAGCTAACACGTTTGCAGTGCTCTACTTTCTTCATAAAAACGATCTTTCATGTTTAAATCATAAGTGTGGATTATATTGATTTAATAAATGTGAATAAAAATACAAACTCAAAAGGAAAACAATCAGCTTATCAGTTTGCAAATGTGATTGTGAGAAGAAAAAAAAGACATAGAACTACATTTTCTAGTGGACACTCTTGCAGGGATGTGAGGAAAACATTCACTCGGTCAATAAACAGTTGCCCGGAGCATATCTTAACTCCATTCAAAGGGCAAATATGTGTGTTTGTATGTGATATAAATAAATTATTTGTATAATATGTACTTTGTATAAATAATATGCCACTGGTTGCATACATTTTTCATTAAAATGAAACTCGGCAAGCCTCTTTTCCTTTTAATGAAAAATTTATACATCTCGTGGTACATCATTGAGACAGCGTACATTGTATATATATATATATATATATATATATGCTCCGCGCCTGCTCGCCGCCGCGCCGCCTTGCTGCTACTCATATATATATATTTTTCAGGTACATCTGGCCCATTTTACCGGCGGCAGGCATAACGCCTTTCTTAGAAATGTAATTTATGTTGCATCGATGTTAAATAATACTAATATGACATGACTGTATTTAACAACATAAAATGTTATTCATGGTCCCTATAATTTAAGCCACACAGAGAATATTATAAACAGCATGCTTGTCATAGAGAAAGAAGAAGAGAGCTTTATAATATATCCCATAATATGATACACATGGCATGTCACAGACAATGAAGAAGAGAACTTTATAATCTATCCCATAGTATGTTAATCATGGCATGTCACAAAGAGGAAGAGAGCTTGATAATATATCTATAATATTTAAAAGTCATGGTGATGCTACCTTTGATGTAACAGTGAAGTTAAATTTACGGTTTAATATTTATTTAAGACTAATTCAGTGTATACTTGCATGATATCGGCTCAGTCTTGAGAATCGTTGACCAATACCATCGTCGCTCTATTCACGCGAAAGAGAATGATAAGAGTGACATGCTGCTGTAATATGCCTTTCAGGGGCATTGAAAAGAAATGAAAATAGAGTTCCCGGGCAAATATCAATATCCATCAAACAGTGCAGCTATAAAAGACTATCATTAAAATCAGTCAAATCACATGGTTATTGGAACAAGAAATTTTAATTTCACTGGAATTACATTCCGACTTTACAATAATGTACATTTATAAATTTGGCTTCAGTCCAAAAATAAAACATATTCCTTTATCGAATAATACGATAATTCGCAGACATTTCGATTCTCAGAGATGTCAAACCTACTTTAGAATATATGTCTGCAAATTAAATAATAGAGATGAAGAAGTTCCTAGTGTGCGGCTAATGGCTATTTGCGTCATTAAATCAGGACCAGAAGAATTCTTGGTTGAATATGGCTCATATATTGGGTATGTGATTTTTCCAGCGAGGCGACAGGTTTGCAAGAAGAAAAATACTAGGACACCTATGGTAACAGCCAATAATAAGTTCATTGTTGCATATTCTTGTGTACGAGTCAGCCATCGAACCTGGAAAATACTGAAATATACTTTATTTATGGTAATCATGTAATTGTATCATCGTGTTTATTTTGCTTACTCAATCATGATCGGAGAGCACACTGTTGACATTGCAGAAGCAACATAATGTAACATCAAAAATACATAAACGTAATGCCCACGTGCCTTTCTATCGTTAAGGATTTTTCGTAACGACGTTGGAGATTATACCTTCTATTTTCATGTCGCATCTGCCACATATAACTAAGAGAAACCTGCAAACAACACTGATGAAACAATACTCCAATAGATCTAAGCAGCACAAAATTATACTGTTTTCTCTTTCTTTTTGTGTTTTCTTTCCTTTTTACGACTGATGCATATTTGACATTTCACCAATACAAATATGACAATGAAAAACAAGATGGTATACAAAGTACATAGCAGATCCAGATATCCAAATGGATCATAGGAATTAACAGATAAATTGATTGTAAAATACTTCCGTCAACATATATTGTTCTTCTTATTAAATGTTTACATACGGTTGTAAGCACCACATTTAAGATTTCGCCTCGTAAAAATATATTTTCCTGGACTCTAAAAATAATCGTAATCGAATCGAAATATTTATCAAATTTTATTTTCTCAGACACGGCATGACATATGGCCATTTAACCACTAGAATGGCAAAGTTTCTCCCACAAATTTCCATATCAGCTAAACAAGTTTGTCTTTGTCCCGAAGTGAACGACGTAATTGGTTGCTCTAGAAAACGAATATCGACGGCATCACGGAGTAATAAAATGATATATGTGTTCACTTTAATCAGTTTTAAGCTAACAATTATTCTTTTTGTAAAATATACTCCAACGCGAGTTTGCATTTATTTTTGTCATTGCTTTCTGCAGTCTCTTCTTCTCTCACTTGATATAAAATTTACACAGTGAGATGGAGAAAAAAACTTATGTTATTGCTTTCTTTAAAAGTTAGGATTAGCAGTGTAGTGATTTGATTTATTAATAAGATAATTGCACACATAAATAAGGAGTTTTTTCTGTAAAAATTAGGATAAGTATGTCTGACAATTTAATAAAGTGATTTAAAAGACGAAAGTCTCCTTGCTTGTCCATATTCTCTTTAAAATGTCAAGAATGTTTATTTTTGGCCATAATTCTAGCCAAAACGGTTATAGCAATTTTTACCACAGGATAATGATAATCACTCTCGATGCCCAAATCGTAATTTTAAATAATAAAATTTAGAAAAATGTGCCACTTTGTAATGTCTACTTTTAAGCAAACTGTATCATCTTTCTCTTTTCGACCAAACACAAATTACTGTAAGATTGCTTACCAAGTCTTATTCTTAGTCTACCTTAATCTTTATGGTGTACATGTTGTTCTTTCATACAGGTGGTGCAATTACTCTTTCCTATTAAGACTAATCGTTTTTCCATAC
>JAECUM010094310.1:0-25162 GCA_016617855.1 Megalonaias nervosa | reverse complement strand
CACACCAAATATACTATCCACACAAACGGGAAGAGAAGAAAAAAAAAAAAACACCATACCTACTATCCACACAAACGGACGCGAATGCATAAAACACCACTTATAATATCCACGCAAACGAATGAGAACGCATAAAACACACCATATATACTATCCACAAAAACGTACGAGCACGCATACAAACACACAAATACACACACACACCAATGAATGTAGTCGTACGTTTAAAAATACACAAATATACACACCAACAAAGGTACCAGCAAGCACACAAACACACAAATACACACACAATAATATGTTTTTATTCACTCTCAATTATCGCAACAGTCAAGTGGTGAACTTTGGGTTCTTGAAAAAAGCCTTTCACTATGGACAGGATCGAAATTTTAAAGTGACCACCCAAGAATGTACGTTTACCCACACACCATATCGTCAGCCGGCCCTTGGAAAAAGTCTATCAAATCGTGTACCAGAAGCGAGTACGGCTTCCCAATCACTTCACTTTACCGTACGGTCACGCTGGTATAAAAAAATGGTTCCAAGACGATAGCCACCAACAAGAAGGATGACTTCGACACAGCAAGAATCGACTGAGAGATCCACAGAGAACTCCAAGTTCAAACCATACCATTTTCCTGTTTTCTTGCCTGACTATTGCAGTTGTGGAAGTCGATTGGAAACGTTTCAAAAATGGCCCACTGATAGGGAAGGATTACCTACTGCGAATGTTTTAGCTAGAACAGGATTTGTCTACTTGGGACCTGAGACTGGACTAGGATACGAAGTACAGTGTTTCAGTTATGGTCTGAAGTTGCGTATGGATCGATGTATCTACAAAGATTCAGCTATTCTGGAACATACTCAATGGTCTCCGCATTGTCCTTACCTTTCTATGGTCTTTCCACCCATCACACTACGGTTCAGGTATGACGGTACCTTAGAGAAGGTAGTACCGATGTCCAAAAGAAGAAAAGTAAGACTTCCAAAACTAGGCATAAAAAAGGAACGATGTACAAACTCGAGACTTCATTACGACTCATATAAAAAGAGACAACGTCCAAGACCGATAGTTTATTGTCACTACCAACACCAAGCGAGGAAGATGAATCCTTTCACACAGGAAGTATCGAGCGTAAGACTCAAGTCCAACGAGAAACTCGAGTACGATGCTGTGCCTTGCGATGGCAGGGATGCCGTACGCTATGGCCCCAGCGATTCAGTACCACATCATGGGAACTTTGCTACGACTGTACCTACCATGGAAAGTGATTCTGTACGTGTCAAACTGGTTTTCATGGTGGATGTTATCATTATGAAACCATGCGTCTACCACCCTACGGATGTCATCCAAAACTGAGCAAACTCCTGCATATTTCACCGTACCCTCATCGAAATGAACCTGTGAAAGACGAATATTCGTTCCCTGTGCGATTGTCTGAATACTGCGATTTTGAAAGTCGGATCCAAACCTTCCGAGGAAAATGGCCAAAATATCTGGGAGGACCTACCCCCGAAGAATTAGCTAGAGCTGGATTTATCTACTTGGGCGAAGGGGATAAAGTCAAGTGCTTCAGTTGCGTTGTGTCGCTTCACGAGTGGGAGAAGAAAGATTGCGCTTACCTGTAACATGCTCGATGGTCTCCGGATTGTCACTACCTACCTTTAGTGGGACCTCGTCATTGAAGTGGGCATACCATGTCGTTTAAGAAAACAGCTGCTTGGCTAGGAGTCAAACGTTGGACAACCCCTAGATAAGTATTTAAACCCACTGGAAAAATAATCTTCAAACATTACCAAACGAATTGCAAGAGAAGATCTACAAGGACATTTGGTTGGGACTTGCCAGAGCAAAATCTCATTGGGTGACTGAGGAACTTTTATGTCGAGAAATTCACAAGAGGAAATTGACAAAAGTCAACAAACAAGTCAGATTTCTCTGGATCAAGTGTGCGTTCATCCGAATATTCCGCTTTAGACCATTTACATTTGAAGGTTTTATTGACATTCTTGACCGTTTCCTGGAGTGGCAGTGGCCAGAAATTACTCACTTTGTCCGTTACTTTCGCTCTAGGAGAAGTGTTTGACTGACATGGTCATGGAAACTTTTCAAGAGAACATTCGTGGTTTACCTGTGGAGTTGAGAGAACGCATTTACCGAGAGTTGTCAAAATACAAGTGAAACGCAAAGAATAATTGCATCCGTTACGTCACCGATGTTTGAATCACTGGTACCTGAATGCTGTAAGAGGACTGATGCTGATGAAAGTGTTTCAATGGCCAGACATTGATGAATCGCGTGAAATTCATAAATTTTTGGATGCCACTCATTCAACTTACAAGGTGATCCTAATACACCGAATTCCAAAAGACGAGTTAGAGGATTAACAAAATCTCTTACACAACGTAAACTTAGTTCAAGAGGAAACTTCTGTACGACGTGTGATGTGTGAGTTAGTGAATAAACATCTTTGGTACGGTACTAAAATAAAACCGATTCTGTTCTTAAAGTACACTTATTACCTGACAACAAAAAGGGTATAAAAACGGACTGCCATGCCACGACCTTCATCATTCGTGATACAACCGATTCCGTGGAAGAAAACCAATGACACTATTCAGACGGTGGAGGATTACCATTGTATTTTAGAAGGACTGTGTCCATTGAATTGGGGTCGACGTGTGGTGTGTGTCTAAGTGACTTGCTTTCTGGGATTTCGTTTACCAGCCGATTCTTTGTGGACTCTTTACGAATAGTACATACCACTCCAAAAAAAGCATGAAAATGGTTCCTTTAAATACACACGAAAAACTCATTCTGCTCAAAGCTTTGCGCTTTCATCTCGATACTTCTCAACAACCTCTACAAGAAAGAAAGATTCGTCAACTTTTAGGTACTGAAGATGTGTACGATGATGTGTGTGTAGCTTATGACTTACACCCTCACTGGAAAGATGTACGCGACTGGAAAAGTTTGGGGTTTGAGGCTTGGACAAAAGAAGTGGCACACTATGCCCAAGATTTGTCATCCTAAGAAATTAAAACATTTAGTGATAAAAGTAACTTTTAAACAGTGTTAGTGACAGTACCAGAAGAAGAAGAAGAGATCGTGACCGAGGAAAACCGTTCTCTTCAGGACAAGACCGTTATCGATATCCCCGAAAGGCCATTCCGGGAGGACTCTTGTGTGACTGTGCCAAGGAGTGTAGAGACTCTAAGAACATTACACACTGTCCCTACGATTCCACCTCTTGATCACCACAAATGTTGTTGTACAGAGACTTGCTTATATTCCAGTAGGATCGTTTTGATGTGTCTTTTATTCATGTACTTAACCATTTGGCTTTTATGTATTTTTGTCTTTCGTGTTGTTCACTTTTAAAGATGGCAATAAACGTGTCCTGAAAAAAAGTATAAAAACTCTTGTCTTGTCTGTCTTTGTGTCAAAAGTGACATTCCCTACACTACTACAACTACTATGGCTACCTCTACTGTCTCTGCTCCCTCTTCCTCCACTTTCAAAGTCATCGACGAACACATAGATCGGACTAGTTGGGAGGCCTTGTATCTTCGCCATTCCTTTAGCATGCTCATTGCCGGACCTAGCGGTTCAGGCAAAACCAAATTTGTCAAACGTTTGATCGAACATAAACATCATTTGATCGATCGTCCACCGCAACGGATCGTGTGATGTTACAAAGAGTGGCAATCGGCGTACAGCCTTCCGCGAGAAAGTCAAAGCGATTCCATCGTCTTTGTGGAAGGCATTCCTGGCGAAGACGACGGAATCGTGTCTGACCCTAGTCAAACTCATTTGGTTATTTTTACGACATGTTAGGAGAAGACGAAGAAGCAATTAAACTGTGGTTTACGCGCAAAGGGCATCATCGTAATGCCAGTGTCATTTACATAACTCAAAATTTGTTTCAACAAAGTAAAGCCCATCGTACCATCAGTCTCAATGCTCATTACGTGGTGTTGTTTAAAAGCCCTAGAGATAAATCGCAAATGCAAGTGTTAGCCAAACAGTTAGGAACGCACTGGCTGACTCATGCGTACGACGAAGCCATTCAAACCCGACACGCTTATTTATTCGTGGATTTAAACCCCACCACTCCCGATTATTTGCGATTTCGTACCCATCTGTTTCACCTCTGGTGCCAAGACGGAGGGCCTGTCGTTTACTTAACAACAACCACATCCACGAAAAAAAATCTATAAAAACCTCGGTCACTTGGGATCTGTCTCTCACATCGTCAACATGACGTCCCTTCAGTCTCATCATTCCGTCAAATTGATTCGTGCCTTGTACGGTATCAGTCGCGAAAAAAATCCACAAATACGTGCTCGTGTCTTAGAAGCTAGTCTCAAGGAAGTCTTACGATGGTTTACGGTGACAACACGTCAATTACTGCAAGGCATCATTCAGATTCCACATCAAACCAAACGTTTTTTTGAGAGAAACAAAGTCGCCTTGAAGCAGCTAGCCGATCCTCGCATCGACACTCAAACCAAAAAGGAAATCATTTTGAAACCTGGAGGTAGCGGTTCTCTAGGAGGTATCATCATACGTTCCCTCTTAAAATGGGATCCTAATGCTCCCAAAGTTGTCCCCAAGAAAAAAGCCACGCCCAAACGTACCCAGAAGAAAAAAAAAAAGAGTAACGGTGTCAAGACCAGGTCACAGCCACAAATTAAGAAAAAGAAAAGTCCACAGAAAACAGCTTCTACCCGCAAGAGAGGTACTGCCGCCAGGACGCAACCTTACATTCGCAAACCACGACCTGCCGAACAACGGTGACCGCGTCTCCAGTAACCTCAACATCTTCCACTTCCCCGTTGCTGGTGATACCTGCCAAACCCGATTTGACACGCGTCTTTAGTAATTTGATGAAACATTGGAAACCCGTGTCTCCATAAACGTCTCCTCTAGCGGTGACCCCCTCTTCCTCTTTAGAGGCAGTGTCCGCTGCTCACAAAGTACCTGCCCCCAGAATCAAAGTCCAAGAGAAATTGGGTATGTTAAAGAGTTTACTGGCTTTGTTCAAGCAAGAACTTCCCGATTGAGTCCGTTGTGAACCCCTCCACGTCGTGTGATGCCTGCCATGCAAATGATACGACAAGCCGACAATCAGTGGCGACGCATTCCAGTATAAAAAAGACCCGAGGCAAACGATAGGGATCAGTGATTTTGTGCCTCTGAACGCCCAAAGATGTTCCCTCCAAGAAGTGCACACCGTCACCATCGTCGTTCTTCTGTCCAAAAAGGAAAAGGAAAAAGAAAAGGACAGTCTCGTCATCCGACGAAACGCATCGCCAAACATCGACGTCATCCCCAGAAAGACACACTTGTCCAAAGAAAAGAAGAAGTCACCAAAGAGGAGGAATGTTTGACAGGGAGTGGGTAGGTCAGATACTCAATCTAGCTAAATACGGTATGAAATCAAAATAAGATAAAAGGACGCATGTGAAGCCATGGACTTTAGTGTATGTTGTGCACCAAAAGATGTTCCCTCATCATCGTTCTCCTGTCCAGAAAAGAAAAAGAAAAGGACAGTTTCGTCGTCCGAAAAAACGCTTAGCCAAACACAGACGTCACCCCCAGAAAAGACACACTCGTCCAAAGAAAAAGAGGGGTCACCAAAGAGGAGGATTCTTTGGCGATTTTGGAAAACAAATTGTTACCTTTATGACGAAGCGATAGTCCCCAAAAAAGGATAAAATGCTGTGTGTCAAGTCATCAACGTTAGTGTATTTTTTGGTGTGTGCCACGGAACCAACAAACAAAGATGTCCCCTAAAAGAAGTGCACACCACTCTCTAGCTAAACAAGGAAAGAAAAGGAAAGGACTACCTCCTTGTTTAGCCAAACATTGGGACGTGTTGTCTGTCCTGTCCAAAGCCCCTCCACCCATGCGAAAACAAATGATTCAAACTGCCTCCAAAGACGTCGTTGATACCGTGTCCGAATGTTGTCTGAATGTCTTGAAAGGCACGATTACTTTTTCTCAACATCAGAAAAAATGCTTAGCCAAACATCGACACGTTCTTCGCCAAATGGTCCAAAAGAAAATATCCATTCGTCAAAAGAAAAACATGCTGGTACAACGCGGAGGATTTGTGCACCTGTTGTTAGCACCCTTGTTGAAAGCCACATTGGTCCCCATGATTACAGGACTCATGGCGGGAGCTGCTTCACAAGGGATAGGTCAAAGATAAAAAAGGATCAAGAATATAAAAGGGACCTTTGGAGTCAAAAGATCTCAGACGTGATCCTTGAAATCCGATGGAAGGACGAAAAGTGGCTTTAATGCCTTGCAAACGATGGATGGAATACCATCGTTGGCAAGAACAACGAACCCCGCATTTACCTCCCAATCCTCATTTGTCCGAGATGTCCCAGTTACAACACGAATTGCAATCATTGATGGATCGCAGCGATTTGTCAGAAACGGAAAAATCGCAACGGTACGGTCAACTATTACAACGACTGCAACTCTTTCACCAGAAAGCTTTAGACGAAACAGCTCTACCAACTCTGAAAGATTTTAAGGCCCTGATGAAAAGTTCACCACCACCACCACCACTAACACCCCCAGCAGTCAAGACAGATGCAGCCCCACGGTTGCATGAGGAAGAAGAGGCAAGAGAAGTCTTTCAAACACCGTCTGCAGCTCACACCCCTAGTAAGATTGCAGCGTCCTTGTTGACCCCTTCCCCTACACCCCAACGAGAAGAACTTAAAGCTTGGGTTAAAAAGATGATGTCCTCTCCACCTTCGACAGAAGTGAAAAAGAAAGAAGGGAAAGCAGAAGTAAAAAAAGAAAAGAAGACCAAAGCCATTGCATTACCACCACCACCACCACTACCACCAAAACTACCTTCGACTTCTACTCCTGTGGCACATATGACACGTAAAGCCGTTTCTAAACCATCCCCTCACCCCATCCAGAGTAGCATCAGCGAAGAGTGGATCACTTATTAAAAAAATTGAGAAGGTGTTACGGAGGACTTCAGAAATTGTATCGTGCTGCCAAAACTCGACTGAAAAGTGTCCGTTTACCTCAAGTACAACGCTGGTTACAAGAACAAGCCACGTACACCTTACACAAACCCATTCGACGAAAATTTTCCAAAAGTCGCACCCGAGTGGAGGGCATCGATCATCAATGGCAAGCCGATTTAGCCGATGTCTCTCATTTGGCCACCTACAATCGTGGCTACAAATATTTGTTTTGTGTCATCGACGTCTTTTCCAAATTTGCTTGGGTCGTGCCATTGACTTCCAAATCGAGCAGTGACTTAGTGCGAGCCCTCAAACTGGTGTTGAAACAAAGTGGACGTCACCCTCTTCGATGGTAATCTGACAAAGACACCGAATTTCTGAACCAAGCTTTCCAAAAGGAATTGAAGAAACATGACATTCATTTTTTCACCACCGAGAATCCCGAAATCAAATCCAGCATCGTGGAAGGTTTTCAACGCACCTTGAAAGAACGCATGTGGAAATATTTTACGCATCAACACACTCTCAAGTACATCGACGTCGTACAACCAATCTTACCATCGGAGTATCGGACTTGTCCCCCAAGAAGTGACTCCCGACAACGAAGTGACTGTCTTTGAGCGCCTGTTTGGTACGTCCCCGACGGTGACTGTCCCCAAGAATGGTGGAGTGTTGGCAACAGGAGATTGGGTGCGCATTGGCAAAACCAAACGCACTTTCGACAAAGGTTACTAACCCAACTGGACCACCGAATTGTTTCGTGTCACCGAACGTGTGCGTGGTCGTCATCGTCCCGTCTATAAATTGGAGGACATGAACGGGGTAGTGTTAAAAGGAATGTTTTACTTGCCCGAGTGACAACGTGTGACCAAAAAAGAAGACGACGTGTACGAGATCGAAAGCATTCTCGATCGAAGAACTCGTAAAGTGGGAAAACGACGTGTCAAAGAAGTCAAAGTACATTGGAAAGGATATCGGCCGAGTTCTGACTCTTGGATCGACGCTTCGCAAATCATCGACTATAAAAAGAAGTGACCATCATGCCCTTCAACACAGCTTCAGCCGCTACCACTACAGCAGTAACCACTCCTTCCCCCAGTTCTTCTCTGCAAGATCTACAAAAGCAACCGTTGTGGGTGTGGTGTGGAGAACGTGTGCCTAAAATGCAAATCGTCTTTTTTTGCCATATATTTCTGGTGCATTGTGTCATCGGTACTGCCATTGCCAATCTGAGTCTGCAACAAGGAGACAAACAATTGTGGACCATTTTACTCAGCAGTTGCATCGGTTACCTTCTTCCCAATCCGTCTCAGAAATATTCCTTTAAAGGGAACAACAACGGGAGTCTTGTGTCCAACGTTAGTCCCCCATCCAACAGTTACCCTAACCATCCTCTTTTAGACATTCCTCGGACTTCCAGCGACTCCTCGGACACCAGAACTCTGGAATTATGAACAACCAATTTTACTTAACGTTACCCAGTGACAGTTCCATGGAGGTGTTTCGCAATAACACCTTATGCTGTTACACGGCCAAAATACCTCACGCCATCCAATTGGATCACGAAGCCCATTGGGAAGTGGCTTTAGTGGAAATGATTCACCTTACACAAATCAAAAACATCGTTGAAAATCAAAACATTTTACGGTAGAAGTTCATGACGAGCAAGTGCAACAACACTTGGATGAACGCAGTGGTGTAGGTGACTATGAAATCACAAGACCCCAAAACTAAACGGACCACTTATCGGTTGAAAATCCCCCAGGCTATTATTTTAGTGGTGAACATTTGGTGAACGCTATTGCTGACAGGTTCAATGCCATGTTTGGCAAAGCCTTGGAGAAAGCCAGAAAAAGTGTCACGATCGAATACCACAAAAAAGCTCGTAGCCTAATGATGAAATTTTCAGAGGACAAAGTATGGCCATTACATTTCGTCCTGAATTGTATGACATTTTGGGTGGAGACTCCAAGTTGATCAAGATTAGAAACGAAATACCAGCCGTGACCGGTAACTCGGATTTTGCGAAATATTTTAGATTCCCTGTAGAAATGAACCAAGGACTGAATTTGATCTTTGTGTACTCCGATGTGGCGGAGTACAACGTGGTGGGACACACCTCCGTACCGTTACTGCGTGTCATTCGTTTCAAAGTGGATTATGCCACGAACGCTGACGAGGAAGGTGGAAACACCTATCATGTTCACCACGAATTTGTACATCCTCACTATTTGGCTGTCAGTAAGTCTTATTTCGACACTGTCAACATTACTATAAAAGGAGATCTGGGACAAAATATTGCATTCACCAAAGGGAAAGTCATAGTGAAACTCCATTTTCGAAAACGAATACTCTAACCCTTTGTCAATCATGTATACTGTGCACCAAGGAGTCGCTCGAAAACGAGGACATGGTTTAGGAGATATGCTAAAATCAACCTTTCGTTCAGTGGCCCCCGTTTTGAAACCGATGGTGACACGGGGATTGCACACCTTAAAAGATGCCGCGTTGACGCAAGGTAAAGAATTTCTACAAAATGTCATCATTGACAAACAAAACCCCAAAGAAGCTTTCTTGAGAGCAGGCAAAAATGTCTTGCTTCAAACGGACAAAGACATTTTGGAGCGACGAGAAACTACTATAAATGCCCCGGCCAATGCCGAGTCAGACATTCCTGCTTCCCTGACTCCACAGCAAGGACAAGGCAGAAAAAGACGACGAAAACACCCCTTTAGAGGACTTCACACCCCTAGAGCTAGAAAGACTAAGAAAAAAAAAAACAGTCCGAGAGTTAGACGTTTTTGATTATTAAAAAAAGAAGAAAATGATGCACCGAGAGTCTTGCGTCTGTTCCAAGTCGGAACTGGATCTGTTTGCCATGCCACCCACCATGATGACGATGCAAGAATCCCAATGGGTCGAATTTCATCCCATCTCCTCTTGACGGATTCAGCTCCCATCGAGTTATAAAATCAAAGGACAACCCTAAGATTAAGCAGTTACTTGTATCTGAAACTCAAAGTGATCAAAACGGACAACACCAATCCGGGAGCCGATGCCAGAGTAGCTCCCGTCAACAATTTCATGCATTCCTTGTTCAGCGAAGTGGATATGTACTTGAATAACAAACTGGTCAGCAGTAGCATGGACACTTACCCTTACCAAGCGTACCTAGAAAATCTCTTGACGTACGAAAAAGAGGCCAAGAACACTCATCTAGATGCTTGCGTGGTATGGAAACCTGACACCTCAGGCGAGGACACGTTTAACTACACAGCCCTGACAGCCGATGACAATCCTCAGAATGTAGGTTTTAGCGACCGTCGAAAGAAAATCCTGCAAGGTTGTAGTTTAGAACTGATGGATCGTTTGCATTTGGACATGTGGTTGCAAGACAAGTATTTGCTCAACGGAGTGGATATTCGTCTGAGACTAAATCGCAGCAGTGTCGCTTTCCATTTGATGGCTCATGCCAACGAGTACAAAACCATCATCCAAGAAGCCAGACTTTACGTGCGCCGCGTAGAAGTGTTACCTAAAGCGGGAAACGACATCATCACACACTGAGCAGAACGACCGCCAAGTATCCGATACGACGTGTAGAAGTGAAAACGTTCACCATTGCTGCTGAACTCCGATCCAAGATCGAAGATCATCTGTTCCAAGGACAGTTACCCAAACGTTTAATCGTTGGCATCGTCAGTAATGCAGCCCTCAACGGAGCCCACGATCAAAATCCTTTCCAGTTTAAGCACTACAGAGTGTCCGAGATCGAAGTCAGTCGCGATGGCAAGACCTTGTGTACCAGACCCTTCGATCCTAACATTGCCCAGAAGAATTACTTGAGATCGTACTTGTCCCTGTACGAAGCTACCGGACGACTAGGAACCAACACCAGTCACTATATTTCGTACGAAGATTATGCAGGAGGTTACACTTTGTGGGCCTTTGATTTCACTCCAGACCAAGGCAGCGATGAGGGACATTTCCACCTTATAAAATCTGGTCAACTGCGTGTGGAACTTCAGTCTGCAGAAAGTCTCGCCGAGACGGTGAACGTCATCTTGTATGCCGAATTCAATAATACCATTGAAATCAACAGTTTGAGAGAAGTAATTCTAGACTATTAGAAACTATGGAAGAGAATTATCCCTCTTTGAACGGTTGAGAATCTTTGGAAATGAAATGGGCGGATAGCGTGAAAACAGAACCCCAAGACCAAGACAAAGAGGACGAGGTAGTGGTCAAGTCCAGATGGCCAGATCAAAAACAATATTTAGTGTCCTGTTTTGCTAAGCACCTGGCGGATAAAATTACGGAATTGAGTAAGAAATATTGTTATGGATGTCAAAACGATCATCCCAGTCAAATTCAGCACGATAAATGTATGATGACGAGTCAAGAAGAAAAACTGGACGAGTATCTGGAGGATGCTTGGAGTCTCATCTCGTAAGAAGCAGTGTTGCATGAGTGGTATAAAGGCTTGCGTGATCATTCCTACCCTCCATTGACTACTCTGGAAATCTATCGCATTGAAGCTCTCTTAGCCCAGAGTTGGGAGACGAAGCGAAGAAACGGCTACTTGACAGAGCTTTTCAAACAAAAAGTCAGAATTAAATTGATGACTTATGATTACCTGTGAAAAAAACCCCCAACAAAACAAAAAATGGATACCTGGGAGCTTTATTACTTTTTGTACAACAGTTCGTACACTGCTTCTTGGAATCCTGTCGTGTTCGCAAAAGATGAACTACCTCATCGCAAGCCTCAAGACCATCCAGATTATGTCATCAACACGGACGACAGTCATCTCCCAGGAACTCACTGGGTCGCCGTCTACTTCCCTCAAGAGGATTGTGTGGAGTATTTTGATTAGTATGGATTACCGCCTTTGGAAGACGACATCATCGACTTTATGAGAAGAAATGCCCAGACGACACGATACACTAACGTGAAATTACAAGGCACAGATTGTATGGTGTGTTGACAATATTGTGTGTATTTTCTTCATCAACGCAGTCTTGGATATTTCTTTAGAACATTTAGTGACTTATTTTGATAGTAACTCTTCTAGAAACGATGAGAAAGTAGATCGATGGTTTTGTGACCGTTATGGCTATCTTTTGTCTTTAGCTAGGAAACGTAGTGTACATCAATGGCCTCATGACTTCCATCAGTGGAAATCTCACATGATTTCGCAACGTTGTCAAACTTGTCAAAAATAATTTGTTTGATATTATTGTTACTTGTTTGTTGTTAGTTGTTAGTTGTTTGTTGAATAAAAAATGTTGTGTTTTGAAAAAAATGTGTCTGTCGTTTGTTTTCCAAAAAAGACTGAATATATGCTCTTGGACTTCTCTCTGTCCCTCACCATGACATGAGCTATATAGCGTTCCGACTCAACAAAAATCCAGTAGGGATGTTTTCTATCGCGTCCGCGTTTGAACCATATAAAGCGAGGCAGTCTCCAGTCTGGCCATCCATGGTTGACTCGTCTACCTATGAACATGCCTTCCAGACTAGTCAAGCTGAACGAAGCTTACGTCAATTTACATCGTGTCAGGCTAAACCTGATACCTAAGCCTGAAGAGATAGAGAATGTCAGGATGTTAGCAATAGCCCAAGACCTCTTAGAAGAGGTCTTCAGAGAAGAAATCAAGAAAGAACAAGAAGAATGGACAGAGAAGTACAGAATTCAGAAACAGAGTGATCAGCAACAACAGCAGCAGCAAAAACCAGACAGTGGTTTTGTTGACTGTCGTGTGAACACCAAAGAGTTCTCCTTCTCTTTCCGCAGAAGCAGGCCTTATCCTGTAGGAAAGCCTGCTGCCAGACGAGGACGCAATCTTAGACAGTATAAAAGATTGCCATCACTCCCCGTCAACAAAAACAGCCCTTCTCAGGGCTAACCAGATCTCTAGAAAAGAAACACTATTCTAGTTGCAATTCGTGTGACTATAAACACTCACCCCTTTACTGTTGTGTGTGTGTGTGTGTGTGTGTGTGTGTGTGTGTGTGTGTGTGTGTGTGTGTGTTTTGTGTTAGCGTTCGTTTGTGTGGATTGTAGATATGAGTGTTTTTCTTCTCTTCCCGTTTGTGTGAATAGTATAGTGTGTGTTATATGCGTTCGCATTCGTTTGTGTGGATAGTATGTATAGTGTGTTTTATGCGTTCGCTTTCGTTTGTGTGGATAGTATATGTGGTGTATTTTTTAAATTTTCTTCCTGTTTGTGTGGATAGTATAGTGTGTGTTATATGTGTTCGCGTACGTTTGTGTGGATGGTAGGTATGGTGTGTTTTATGCGTTCCCGAACGTTTGTGTGGATAGTAAGTATGGTGTGTTTTATGCGTTCGCGTCCGTTTGTGTGGATAGTATATGTGGTGTGTTTTATGCGTTCCCGTACGTTTGTGTGGATAGTAAGTATGGTGCGTTTTTATGCGTTCCCGTACGTTTGTGTGGATAGTAGGTATGATGTGTTTTATGCGTTCGCGTACGTTTGTGTGGATAGTAAGTTCAAGGCCACTCCACTGCCTCGAAAAGAATTCTTTCTCGCCTAAAAAAATTTTTTTTTATTCGATTGTATAATTTATGTTTAACTCCCCAAAACATTATTCTTTTACCTAAAATTTTCTTAGTTGGTTGTATAATTTGGGTAGGATAGATTGATGTTCATCAGTCTATGGAAACGAACGCGAATGCATGAAACATACTATACTATCCACAGACACGAATGCGAATGCATAAAAGGTTTTATAGAAATGAAACAGGTGACACGAACGTGAATGCATAAAGCATACTATACTATCCACAGACACGAACGCGAATGCATAAAACTTTGTATGGAAATGAAATAGGTGACACTGACACAAACGCGAATGCATAAAACATATCATACTATCCACAGACACGAACGCGAATGCATAAAACTTTGTATAGAAATTAAACAGGTGACACGAACGCGAATGCACAAAACATACTATACTATCCACTGACACGGACGCGAATGCATAAAACTTTGTATAGAAATGAAACAGGTGGCATGACGTCACGGTACTTGCTACATTGTTGCAAGTGTCCAGTACCGTGATGTCATCCTACCTGTTCAAATTCCCATTGTCCGTATATCGTCCCAGGGTGATATTTTGTCGGTATAAATCGTGTCCGTATAGTACAAAGTAGGGTCTCGTAATGTATTTTCCCATTGTCCTTATAGTATCCCCACACACTACTGTTGGGAGACAGCAATTTTATATAATAAATATGCTTAGAGTGGAGAACTTGCCAGTCAGAGGTAATACGGGAAGATATGAAAGTATTTGCTATGAGGAAAGATTGTGTCAAATTTGTAACCTTAACATCGAAAATGAATTCCATTTTATTACAGCTTGTCCGCTATATGGAGAAATATGAAGAAAATATTTACCCACCTTTGTATATAAAAATCCAACTTTAGAAAAATGTAAGTCTCTTATACAAAATGATACTAGAAAAATTCTGATGACTAATTTAGCAATATTTGCTATAAAAGCCTTAAAGATCAGAGAAACCTTTTTATCGATGACTCCTGCTACATAAGATTCTAGATCAAGATCAAAAACGTGCTCTATGCAGGTTCTATGGTTTTGTGTGATTACTGTGTAATATATACTTGTATCTCATCCAGTTCGAAAATTGCAATAATGATCACTTTCATGTAAATCACTTCCAATAGATATGATGTTCTTATGCTACGCACTAAAACATGTTATTGTACTGCATGATGTATGGATAAGTATCATTGGCCAATGGCCTGTATTACAAATAAACACCATTATTATTATTATTATTATTATTATTATTATTATTATTATGATTGACATTACGGAAAGAATGAATTATCCGGGATATTATGTACAGTTACACCACTTCATAAAGAAAACGAAAGCATTATTGCTCCTCCTTCGGTTCGTCAATACCTGCTGGGTTGCCATTTTCTCACTGGAGGTGAAACCAATTGGCTTGACAGCAACAATTTTTGAAATAGTCTTTGAAAATGACTCAGCAAAAGTCGAAAGCGCTCAGGCTATTTAAAAACGTTTTCAGCGTGTTGTATATATGGGTCGGCAATAGGAGCACTTTTTAAAAAAAAAGCACTTATGATAAATAGCATTTTTTAAATAAAGAAAATCTTTGGATGCATCGGAGACGTACAACAACATTTTGATTTGGTTGAGGTCAGTCACGCACGGCGCTTTTTGCCAAGTGGCTTTGACTAGTTTTACTGGGCAATGAGATTAGCATGCCTTGCTTAGGACATCACACGGCAGCCTACATGTTCGTACCGGGCCACACTTGTTGAAGTAGCATATTTTGATGTCCCTGTCAGTCAGTCTGTTTAGTTTTGTCCTTCCGTTAGTTCTTATGCCATGTAAAGTTTTCCTGTTAGGATACTTTCTCAAGCATTTTTGTCAGCAGGGTCATATATTGAGATAATGCCAGGTCATTCGTATTATATGAATAAATTAATAGTTTTAAAATTTTAAATGTGAATGCCCTACTGTCATTAAAATCATACTGTTATACCAATAGATAATTTGGTAACCCATTTTCACATCCACTATTTTAGGAATCAGCGACATGTCTTGTTTCACAACAAGTAGCAGTTTAAAAGATTTAGCAATCAAACCAAACATACAAGTAAGTGCTCTTTTGTTTCTTGCAATCATCGCTCAGTGCAGCGAGTTTCCTTGACAACTGAGTAACACTTTGGGTGCGTATGAGAATTATCACCTCCATCTTCAAGTTCCGTACTTTTGCCAATGATGCACAGCGCTGATATGAAGCTACAAACCAATGACCGCATTTCAGGGAGAAAGTTCCAAAACTAGCTCTTATTGAAATAAGGTCACTGTTGTGCGAATAATGGCACTGACTACCCAACAGTGAGACTGAGATTTACTAGTTACCGCTTTTTGATCCTAGCTACCTATTTAGGTCGTGTAACAGCGAATGCAAAGAGCAATTGTGAGGTTATTGTCTAATTGGAACCTGAGTCAACCTCGACCTTTCCGTCAAGTCGAGAAAGAAGCCTCAGATGTAATTCGCCGTCATTGAGAACTGATATGAACTGCCTTTGTTAATATGGCACAATATTGCAACCGAAGCAGACAAATTCACAGTTGGAACATTGTCCAACCTTTATTGTCGTAAGATATATGGTGCATTCGGCCATAGGCGACTCACCAAACCTCTCAAATAAATGCATTTTCCTAAAACTACTTTCGATGTTGTTATCTCGACTTAACAGAAATGGCTAAGCGCTGTTCCGATTACTATATATAAAAATGAGGATTAGGCAACGCTGAGAATAAATGAAAGTAATTGGGAAAATCAATGATTTGATTAAAGTTAATTTTTCAAGAAGGGACAAATTTCTCCTTATACAACCCAGACGTTTCTGGGGCCTCTTGTAAATTCTTTTCATAATTTAACTCTAACAGATCATCTAAATTCATAGAAAAATCTATTCCTAAGAGTGGAAAGGAATATGTGCACCCAACTATTTTAATGTCTTGGCATTTTCTTTCGTCTGAAAATTTGCTTCTTTGCATCCAGATAGCTTTAGAATTAAATACATTTAATATATTAAAATGTAAACAAGTTGCTGATTCAAATCCTTGAGAGTTCTGACGGTAGATCTGATAACATGTGGAGAGTCATCCAATAGTTAAAAGGCCTCATCTGCATACTGATCAAGTTTAAATTCTTTGTCATGATAGAAAATTGCCGTAATAGTTCCATCCTGCTTGAGTTAGATGGAGAAAAAGTTCCATTCCTGTCGATAAATAATTATGGAGCTGATGGATCTCATTGACAACATCTATCTCAAGATGAAAGAACTGAGACATTTAACCATTGGTGATGACGCTGCTTTTGGACTTGTTACAAAATACTCAATACCTCTGGCAAATAACGTCACCAAACATTAAAGGATTTCAGGTCCCATTCGACAGATTCAAATGCTTTTTCAAAATCAATTGGTTTGGAAAACAGTATTTACTTACCAGTCTCCGTGATATGTACATAAAATCGAACAAAAATGTATAGACGACTGAGTAACAACCATAAGCTTCCTCCCAAGTTTTAAAAAACTTTGTACTTTATGTTTAAACTTTCTTTTAAGCCCACTCATACCAATATGTTATTTTATATTTTTACTTTTATTTTATTCTAGTCCCAGGACGGGCAATTAACCTAGTTTTATAAAATTATGATGCATCCGGGGAGGATCTCTCGAGCAAATTCTTATAATTTTATTGGGAATAACAGAACGGGTTGTCTTTAAACTATAACGAGAGACTTGCACATCTGTTCATCTATCAAAAGATTGCAAAAGTTCCAATGAGCTCCATACAACAAATATCTGAATATTCTTAGTTAGCTGCTGCTTACGTTTCATTTGAAGCTATATTGCCGAGCATTTCATACATTTTGTGAAACAATAACAGGGTTATGACCACTAGCAAAAGGATATAGAATTCCTTTTTTTCATAACAATAAAACGTGTCACTCGTAAGTATTACATCTACCATTGATTAGTAATTCTTGTGGGGTTTTGGATTGATTGATGTAAATTAAACGTATTCATGATATTTGTAATATCTAATGTTTATCTGGGAAGTCCTTTAAGATTGCTATATATTGGTAATATTGTTTTGCTTGTTCGGTTGAGAGTTCTACCAAAGTCCAATCATCGAATCTTTTAGTGAACATACTAGTTCTAATTAAAAGTTTTTTCGGTCGGTTAAGCATTATTTCAGCCCTGTGGAGCTTCAAGGTTTGGTATTAATAAATTGTTATTTTCAATAAAGAGAATTCCTGTTTCGAGATACATAACTACGCCACCACAGTTTTGTTTCTATCGAGACGGATTGATGGTATCTAACCATTTATTTGTCTGTAGGTCTCGTAGCCGATGCGTGGTAACAACCAACCAGAACCCTATTCTGCTTTAGATCAGTAATCATGCATTAGGTGACGAAGTCGAAAATCATGAGTGGTGTGGTTTGGTGCTGATTTTATGATAAACCAGGAGACTCGGTTTGATAAATGCAACATGCGAATATAGATGCAAAAGAAAACATCGAAAGCATAAATGATTTATACAAATAATAGAGAAACAGGAAAATGTGGCTAATCATGTTCGAATAAAGTCAGAAGTCTGACACATAATTACACTACACAACATTTACAAGCCTAAGCCAGACACATTAATAAACATCCCTATTAACATAGGCAGAAGCTATGACAAGGTCAATGTTACTATAAAATAAAATATGAAATAATTTGCACGTGTATTCACAGCTTCAAGTCTGACAGAGGAAAATAACTAACTGCAGGCGAGCATTACTCTCACAGTTGAGTCATAAGAAGATGTATACTATGTAATAATGTAAAATGAATTGCCAAGAAGAAAGAAAAAATAAATAGCCATGCGTAGAAGTGACTAAAGATATTAAGTACAATTAAGATTTATTTCATTAAGTACAAATACGATTTATTGTTTTGTATAATCTTGACGTTGAGTAATTATCCTAAAATGGATTACGTTGCGGCAGACAGGAATAAGTCCCGAACATTTGAATAATATAATTACAGGACATGTTCAATATAATGGATATATGTCGATTTTCTAAATATATCGCGCGTGAACGCATTGACACTACAATTACACACACACACACACACACACACACACACACACACACACACATATATATATATATATATATATATATATATATAGAAATAGTATATAAGAGTTATAGGAGAAGTATATATATATATATATATATATATATATATATATATATATATATATATATATATATATATATATATATATAAAATTATAAATATACATAAACAAAATACACACAACAGTCAATACATTTATGCATGCACGCATACTTTTTTCTTTAAGAAGGACATCACCTTTTTGCATAACTGAAAGTGTATACCTCCTTCAATCCACTAACCTTAAGGTAAAAACATTAGGGATATCAGCGTAGACAGTACATAAACCGTTGTAATTGGCTTCAAAGTATTTCACCTGTACAACGTTTGTATAAATAAGGCCCTAAAACAGTTTGAAGTAGTATGGTGCGTTAATTGTCACTGTGTGAGCAGTATACGTCATAGAGATGCTGATTGTTACAGATATCTATATAATATATTATTTTATAACTTAGTTTTAATTTAAGTCATTTGGATTAATGATATTTAGTATTTAATTATTTAATTCTTTTGCTGGCCTGTACTATAAGAAGAGTGCATATATGTACTTTCTTCATTCATAAATCAAGGTTATTCAAGGTTCATGTCAACAAATATTTCGATCAAAGTAGGCCAACGAATCATTTGAATGGAAGTCACGTTAACATCACATTATCCTAGGAGAACATTTGTTCTGTAGAGAAATAAATGTATGCCATAGTTGCTGATTGGCTCAATAAGTAAAACAAAGCTGACCATAAATGGTAAGATATTTAACAATACAGAGTACATTAACTACCTGGAATCTTTTCTAATGATTTAGATGTGTTGATTTGATACGCATTAGGTGACTATATAAGATTATTAATGCACCGCATTATCATTCTTTGGTTATATTCCATTTTTGTAAGAGTCGGAGAGGAAATTTAGTCATAATTTGTTGTTGAAATTACATAGTGGAAAACATTTATTCTAAACAGACACTACCTTGCTGAATTATAGTGAAATAATTCAAGGACTTGGATATTTAATTTCGTTGGATTACGTAAAACATTCAAGGACTTTAGTGACATTCAACTTTCACTGGATTACCTTGAATTAAAACAAACTGGATATTAGGACAGTGTTTCTTTATTGGTGCTAGCATATAAGCACATTAGAACCTTCATTCGGACCTTTGGATCATTTCCGGAATACTGTGAAATTGACAGAACATTTAGGGAAATATTATAGGAATTCATACCAAACTGCAATTTTTAATTATCTCACTTTGTTTGATATTATATTTTAGAGATAAAAATTTATATTTCAGAAAATTTCATGCTTGTTGGGTTTTACATTGTCTTGTTACGTAGTTCAAGCTCCTATGACGTATTACTGATATACTAACTTCTGGATTAAATAGACTTTCTCGGTTAATTAACGCTAAATTTTTTAAGTCTGATATAAGTAGATTTTAGTGTACAAGACATGAATACGCAATGATTAGTAATCAATGTTCAGAAAAGGCTAGCATTCTAAACACCAGTATGAACAAAATTACAAAAAAGTCTCACAAAGTAAAATATGGGCGTTAACGTGTTATTAGGATAAGAATAAAATAATAATAATAATAATAACAACAACAACAACAATACTACTACTACTACTACTACTACTACTAATAATAATAATAATAATAATAATAATAATAATAATAATAATAATAATAATAATTTTGATTGAACCACGACTAGAACAAACAAACAAGTTGCATGTCACGTCCCAGAAGGACTAATTAAACAAGCACAAAATATTCAAAATAGACTATGCAGCAAGGAGTGAAAACAGTGATCGCAAATTAGCATTCGACCGGAACACAACGACATATAAAGAAAGGAAGAAATGTGGTTCTAGCTCGCTAATGAAATTATTAAACCGAATGCACCCAATACCAGTACAGAAATTAAATTCTAAAAAGCATGCGAACTTAATACGGAAAGTCTTAATGGGTTTTTAACATAAACAATTAACTACTGGGATGAATCATTGTTAGAGAACTATTTCAACTTGAGCTTGCTTTTGGTTGTAGGTATAAATATTGCTTTAAGGAGGTCATTTTAATTTTAAAACTATCTTCGGTCTCTTCCAACTTTCTCCTTTTTGAATACATGTTCGACAGTGTCATCTTGACATTTAATGAAAATGGTTCCAATCCTTGTCCAGAAATACTTTATCTTGTGTTCATTTTTCAATTTGATCCAATTTTCACCAGATCATTGGATGACATAGGGCTTGATCCGGCCATACTAGTAAATGCAGCATACTCTCTAGTTTGATTTGTATGATCTTTTTAATTAGTCGATGGCATTGTCAATTACTGTTAAATCTTTGAAAATATTTATATGACTTTCTAGGGTCTAGATATGAAGGAATTAACATGTTCACCGGTTTTCATTATTCTTCTTTTACTTTTCAATTGTTTCTTTGTCGATTTAGAAGACATTGGCGAAAAAAGCCTATAGTGCGTTAAGGATCATAACATGAACATTTCTAATCCATGAAATATCATAAATCTCCCTTGAGCTTAATTCATAAAATAAAAGTGCCCAGTAGGTTACGCTGTTAAGAATGTTGATGCTTTCCAGTGTTGTAAATATGGAAAAAAAGAAAGCACTGTTAGGGTGATCATCTTACGTCAATCATGAATTAACGTGGGTGAACACTGTTTTGTTTCATCGAGGTAGTTAATATTATGTAAAATTATAGTATTTTCATCAATAAATCTTTAAACCTTTAAGTATCTCTTATACCAAATTGTAGTACGTTTTAAAGCCTATTTGCTATTAAATTTCATTTTTTTTTTGTAGCCCACATTTTGTAATAAAATTGGTCTCTTAATTATATATCGTCTGTCTTTATCATCTTTTGGAATACATGTGATAACTCTCTGAAATTGAAAATCGGGCAGAGTTTTGTTTTCATTCCCAAAAATTAAAGACCTATATTTAAGTCAGCAGAATTCCTTACAAAAAATAGGAGTCTATCAGAACCAGGACTGGTTTCAATTTTAGTGCTAACAACACTCACTAAATGTCAGATTACCCTCGCATTAGTTTTTCTCAGCAAAATTTATAATTTTATGTGTCATGCATAAAGTTCATTTGTTTGTAGATCACTATTAGTTTTGCTTTGATAAAGGTCTTCACAGAAATCGTTTTTGTCGATTCTTCATTTCATATTGCTTTGTGAACCTTTCCACGTCATCCAAATTTAACTCGTTCATTATTTTGTTATTGTATTTTTTCATGTTAAGAAATAATTTATAATTCATTTAACCAACTTTATACGATCTTTGACATTACACCTTTTCTTTGTGTTTCCTTATTTCTTCAGAGCTGGCTTGTTTATTAGTGAATCTGGAATCTCTCATCATTTCTTTTATTGAGCGATTAGTTTAATGTAAAGTTTCAGCTTCAATTCTTTTAGCATGCTGTTTTACTTGTGTTATCCTTGCATGCGAATATTTAATTGTTTCAGTTCTAATGTTCATTTTAAGAATGTGATGAAAGAGTTGATAATTAAATGTTAAATTTATTTGTTGTGAATCATTTGTATCACATTCAATGTAGTATTTAAAATAAATTTTTCTTTTTAAATCAGTTATTGTATTTTTTTTTAATAGTCTTGCATTGAATTTCCAATAACCATGACCTCTATATAGTGCAGATAATAATAATAATAATAATAATAATAATAATAATAATAATAATAGTCATGATGATGATGATGATGATGATGATGATGATGATAATGTTACGGTTATAGCAGAGTGACCTGTTTGTACCCTGGAACATTAGCTGAGATCAATAAATAGTCTAATCTACTTTGTTCTATAGGACTGAGCTGTCTCCAGGTAAATTATCCAGCATCTAGACTGACTAATCTCCATGGATCAGATTCTTGATATCCTAAATTCTCGCCCTTGGGATTTCTGTTATGAATATTATATGTATCAGGTTCTCCTAAACAACGTTCCATTCACAAACTATAATAATAGTTGAATTATCAAAACTAACGATATTTTCTTGTCTCAGATTCTAAAAGAAGTCGGGATTGTCATTATTATGACCTTATAGACATTATGACCCAGGCGAAGTTTCATGGTTGAAGCAACATACAAAGAAGTTTTAGGCAGTCCGTGTTTTTCTGCCGAAGGGGAAGCTGCCTACGACATCAGTAAAAAGTACTTTTCTCGTTAAATAATTCGTCCAAGGGACGGGGGTCTGGAAATTTGAGAGACCCGGAACCAGAGAAGAGACAGAGGGAATTCTCTGATGATAAGCGAGCCAGGGCTCGGAAAGCACAAAGGTATGGTCTCAGTAAGATACAATATGCATTGATGTAAGTGTAATTATTTGTTGAATCTAATCGTTTTATATTTATACTTCAATTTTCATTGAGTTCAGAACATAATCGTACATTCATCGGCCTTTGAAAATAATAGAAATCATGTAGCGTAGGAATTTCATGCATTACTCTGATACGAACTGTGAGAAGTAAATTGTCTGTCTTAAATGATTTATATCATGTATGATGAGAATATGGATTTTCCTATGTCTTAAAATGTATGTCAATGAATCGCTAATTAGCAAACTAAAGTAGTTAGCACTAGGAGTGAAATCGATTAATCCGTTTGTTTAATTTAGTTGTGAATTTTTTTCAACCTAGAATAGATGTTATTTGCATTAGGAACGTATGTCAACTGTCATTGTCAGCTAGTAATGTACAGCCCACAGTGGCGTGTAAGGGTTTATCTAAGATGTCTAGTAATGTCATAGTTTTAGTTAAGAATGCGAATAGCTGCTAGAAAAGATATAAATTCAAGTTAAAGGGTTGATTGTGTACCAGATCAGGTTGCGAACTGATCATTGCTTCTGTTGAATTACGATAAGACAATATCTGACGTGAAAAGAGTGGAAATAGTGTTTGATCCGAGGAGGGAAAAAAAAAACCTGACACGTATTTAGGTTGGGCATGATATTTATTTGAAGGAAAATAGCTCCATACCTGTACTGCGTAGTGGAAAAGAGCGCAGTCTACAACCAAGACGGTTGATGACCCGATGAGGCGCGCGCGTGTGCGCGCGCGCGCGCGCGCGCGAGAGAGAGAGAGAGAGAGAGAGAGAGAGAGAGAGAGAGAGAGAGAGAGAAGAAGAAAAACATACGGTAACATTGACTTATCACCAACAGTGATTTGGAAAAGACCGGAAACAACCAGGTGATAATGACATGCGGGCAATTTGAATTCGATCGGTCGCTCGATTATATAATGAAACTTGTTTTATGGGTGTAACAGAACGGCTAATTGAATTTTGCATAAAATTTTGTAACTCTGTTTCTGAGAAAAAGCGAATCATTCAATGTCATGCTCGATTTAAATTTGTTTATGTAATTGATTAAACTGTTATATGTTACATGTGGGGGCGTGTGTTGTTCTATTCTGTATCAGTATTCAGATCTCTATTATTCCATCTACTAATTTCATATTTTATTTTATTGTTTATTCTATTGCACATGTTTATATGTTCTATATATCCGCTCAGATCTCTATTATTCCATCTATGAATTTCATATTTTATTTTATTGTTTATTCTAATGCACGTGCTGTTCTATTCTATATCTCTGCTCAGATCTTTATTATTCCACCCACTAATTTCATATTTTATTTTATTGTTTATTCCATTGCACGTGTTGTTCTATTCTATCTCTCCTCAGATCTCTAATATTCCGTCCATTAATTCATATTTTACTGTATTGTTTATTCTATCCGGGTAATAACACCGTGGTCGATCATCTCCTAGATAATGATATCAAACACCATAAGAGTCGTAGATCACACATCCTCCACCTCAAACATTATAGCTAGAAAGTCAACACAAGTGAAGCGCAAATGATAAATATCTGATTACGCCTTAATCAGCTGAGACACATGGTATAAACTCGCAGGTTGAAACACACACACACACACACACACACACACACACACACACACACACCGCCAACACGTTAGAGAGATCTACACTAGCCTGTCGCTCTTGCGGCTATCTTAATCCGCCAATCCCTAAGATTCATATATAACTCATAATCCTTCAGAAATAATTTCGTGTTTCTTGAAGAAAAAAAAAGAAGAATATTTTCATCTTTATGAGAGATGGTAGAGGGTTTTTCTTCTTTAGATTGGCACCGGAATATACGAATAAGTTTCAGGTTTATTTGTCTGAAATTTAGCTAAGGATAATTCGCTCCATTTCGATATTAAAAATAATCGAATGAAAATGTTAGAAAAGTGGTCTCCATATTGCGATTTTGGGGAATTCTTAATTGTTTACGACATCACAGTTTGTTTTTTTTGGGGGGGGGG